>JANHAO010000424.1:0-42106 GCA_026873985.1 Saraca asoca | reverse complement strand
TGTTTTTTTTTTGTGTTTTTTTTTTGTGTGGGTGGGGGGGGGGGGGGGGGGGGGGGGGGTGGCCGCGGGGGGGGGTGGTCTCGCTCCTGCTTTGTATACCTCCCGTCTCCACCATTTCAACTGAACCTTGTAACAGAGGCTTTTGTTTTAACATCTATCATTTTAAATATTCAAAGATTAGTTTGCTTGAAACTTCCAATGCTGAATGGAAAAAATTTTGGTTGAAGAGTTTTTTAAATTTGTTTGATTTGTTAATAATGAAAGGAGAAAACACATCAACCTGAATTATAGGATAATTAAACTTATTTATCTTCTATTTTGGAAACCTAAATTTACTTTCTCTCTCGTTACAAAATATACTATACATATATCCATATTAAATTTTTGTGTTAGTTTTCAATTCAATATATAGCTGTTTCTCCCTGATCAATGGTGTTAATACCAAAAACACCCCTAGTGTGAAATTCCCTTTTTTAAAATTCTTTGACCAAAAAGAAACGGGAAAAAATACAAATTACCTCTTCAAACTTTTGGTGATTTCAATTAACAAACACAAACTATTAATTTTTACAATCAGCCTCCTTTAATTTTGAATGAGTGGTAAATTACATTTATATAAGTCTTTTCTCATAATTCAGAACAAATTTAAGCATCATGTTATACTAACATGAAAATAAAAAAATGTAAGGATCATGGAAATAAGCTTTCCTATTCACAATGGATAAGCAAACCATACAGAAATGACCAAAATACCCCCAAAATGGGAAAAAATTGAAAAATCAATACACAATTCAAATCTCTCCCAAATTTGAGTCACAAGATCTTCATATTATACTTTTTTTTATAAAATTTCATGTCAAACTAAGTATTTTTGCTCTCTGAAATTATTCATAAGATGAATGTTAAGTGTTAAATACAACTTAACTGCAAAAAGTAATAGATTGCGTGGGTTAAATAAAATCATCAAAAGTTAAAAGGAGTAAGTTACATTTTTCCCAAAAAGAAATATTTGAGAGCAAAACTATTTACATCAATAATAATTTTTGTCATCATATAATTTTATTAGATAAGAAAAATCAAACAAAAATAATGACTTATAAAAAAAAAATATTTTTATCATATAAAAAATTGAACTCATATCTTAAAATAGACCCCCCCCCCCAAATTGCAATTATATATGAGAATTAACCAAAAAAAAATAGACTCATAACTAAACAAAACTCATAAAAATTCTTGCCCTCATCTAATAAATAAACAAAAAAATGTGCATTTAATAAATAAATCAAAAAAATTATGAGCAAAAATCCTAAATTTTTACACTAAAACAAAAAAATTATAGTTTAAATATGATCAATAAGACACAACAAATTGAAAAGTAAAAGAAAAGATTAGAAAATTGTAATTCCATTTTAACCATTGATATCTTTTGATAAAAGCAGATTTTTTTTCTTCAATTTTTGGTGCTTTGATGAGAGAGAGGAAAAAAAAACATAAAATACAAATTTTTTTGTATTATTTTTTAATTAGGATGCATAAAAATTTACTTTTATTTTAAGGATAATGCAATAATTAAATATTATTTAATTTAAATTTTTTTATTTTTAACTTAACAAATAAATATTTAAAAAATATTTCATTATATTTTCAACAAAAATTTGTTTATTTGAAGATGAAGTATACGTAAGATTTCAACCATAAATTTCATGAAAAAATGGCAGACATTTAGCAACAAAAGGAAGTCGAACATGCTCAGTGAGAGGATTCACTGCAACTATTACGTCGCATGCATTCTCTCTCCCCTCATTTCTTCTTCTTTCATCGTCGAAGAAAAATATTTAAACATGAAGTTGTAGAAAAATTTTTAAAAAAAGAGTAAACATTCTATTTTATACAAGTGAAATTCAATTTTTCTCACTTTTATTTCTGTAAAATATTTGTTATCAATTTTATCTTTACAAGAATTTAATTTGTCTGATTTCGTCCTTCAATTAATATTTATATAAAAATTAATTTATTCAATTTTATTCTTTTGAAAACAAAATCAAATAAATAAATATTTTATAAGAATAAAATTGATAAAAAAAATATTTTATAAAAATAAAAGTGAGAAAAATTAAGTCTTACAGAAACAAAAAAAAATGGATTTACTCCTAAAAAAATGGCCAGACAACTTGAGCAAGATGATCTTTATTTTTTTTATATTATCATTTTTATTTGTAAATATATCATAATTTAAGATACACTTTTTAAATAAGTGGTTTAATTTAATTTAGACCATACTAAGTGCGGAAGCATAAGATAATTTATGATGCTTTCTAATATATAAGTAGTATTTATCCTGTCAAAACAAGTATATTGTTTTGTCTTGTGCTGTTGTACAATCAAATTATTTACTTATCATATTATATTATTTTTTCTTTTATTTACTAGTTAGTAATTTCCATTTTAACATTTGCGTTGCGTTACATATGATTCATACAAACCATATGTAATTGTTCTATACTTCTTGATCACTTATTTTATGTGTCTAATATAGATTACTCATTCTAAACTTGTCTAATGCTTTTGGAATCTTAAATGAGTTCTGAATATATATATATATATATAATGGTTTTGATGACATTTATTTATAGTGGAGTAAATTAAAAAATATTTGAAAATATAATTATATCTTAAAATTTTAGTTTATAGTTGTAGCTCGGGAGGAAATGTAATAGTGCTTAATGAGGAAAAACTTTGATATACAATGATATGGGTGGATGAGTTGCAGAGGGACATTGTGGACTAAAACAAATTGTCACATTCCAAACCCTTAAGTTTGACCGTTCCCCCGTCTCAATCATACCTTACCAAGTTCGAACCTAGGTTTTACAATCCAAGTCTAAAAAATTTTGATGTACATGTACTGAAATTTAAATAATCTCTGTATACACTGTACTATTATAAATAAAAATTTTATTTCATTATTATTTCTGTTGATTTTCATACTATATATATGCATATACATATGTATGTATATATATATATATATCAATTATGTGACACCTTGTAATCCGTTATAATTTATTAATTATTGATTTTTCAATTTAACTCTTTCAAGTTGTTCTAAAAAATAACGAAAAACCAATAGAATTGAGTTAACAATTTAGTAAAAATATCACATACCAAAAAGTATGAGAGTTATAAATTTCTCTTTTAAAATTAAATGAAAATGTAAATCATTTTTATAATACTTTCTTTAAAAGAAAATTTAAACTATGGTTAACAAAGAAGCTCGTGTGAATAGTACAGATAGGTGAAGTTTAATCACCTTAAACACATCTGGTATAATGTAATTGGACTTGGACATGATCAGGAACATAGCTCTGACAAAATTTTCCAGGCAAGTAGCCTGGCACAGTTCATAATTGATTAGGCTCATGTTGATCCCTTCAACCTCAAATAGTGGAACAAAAATTTTAGGTCATCAACAAAATAAAGGTTATAAACCAATAAAATTATTAAATATCAGATTCAGGTTAAGTCATTAAAATCAATAGAATTGAAAACTCTAAAATTCTAAATAAAGAAATCTTCACAAATAAATTCCTTATAATAAATAAAACCAGCAGTAAACAACAATTCTGTAATTCTAGACATAATACATCCATCACAATTCCACCAAATTACGTTGATAATGGTCAATCACCCTCTATTGGTAGTGGGTGACATGTGACTCTTCCAACCACTGGACAATACATTGATGGTGATACACATGCTGGCAAGGCATGGCACAGACTTCATCACTTTTGTTGAAATCCTCAAAACAAATACTGCACTGATTACTTTCTTCAGAACCACCTTCGAACCTTACTTGCTTGAGTTACTCAGCATGACTCTCTTTGATGCAGGAATCAATTGAACTTCATGCACGGAATCTCTCCTGATCCACTCCATCACATCGCATTCTAGGCCTCATCTGAACACATTTCCACTATGACATCCAAAGCCAAAAGCTTTTTCTTTCGAAGAATTTGAACCAAAATGATTACGATTCTCAAGCAATCTTTTGGCGTAGTTCATGGCATTCGATACTATGCTATCGACGTACTGGCGGGGAATGCTGGGATGAGAGAGCTTCATTCGTAGCAAAGCTTGGCCTGGTTTCTTTGAATAAAGAATGACATGATAATTCGAAACATGAGCGGGACGACGGGATGTATTTTGATTAGGAATGTTCCCGAGCGTGGCTGATTAGAGGAGACTCGGTGCCAAACACAGATTTCGACTTTGAAAGAATCTATGGGAGGTCTCAGAAGCAGGTTTTGGGTGTTGGAGTTTCGAGGGCCGAAGATGGTAACAGGATGGATTCGATATTCATAGTGACAACTCACAGACGTCATGCGGAAGAAGAGAGACAAACTAAGAAGTCAAATTGAAGTAGCAGCTTATGAGATGTATCTGATGTATTTATAAGAGAAAGGTTGAGTAGCAATGAGGAATTCATAGGAAAAGAGTGGCAAGGACAGTTTAGTATAATTAATAGACTAATATGTTTGTCAATAAATTAGATATTACATCATTAAATGTTTTAAAGATTTAAACAATAAATTCACATAAAAATTAATTATATGTTATTAAATAATTAAAAGATTAAATTAATAATATTTTAAAAAAAATCAAATTAATATAAATTAAATTAACAAATCAACAAAATAGGTGTATACTCCTTTATATATATTTTGTATTATGGATATTTCTGGAACCGTATAAAATAGGCTAACAAAAACCCAACAAACGAATCCGACTAAAAGAGGCCCAGTTTGTTTAAGACTGAAGTTGCCAGGCAAAGGCACTAAATCGCCAAGCGCAAGCTCAAATCGCAAGACAAAGGTCAAGGTGGTAGCTCCAGGTTGATTAACAACGAGCTCCAACCCGTTAGTCGAAACATGTCATCTCAGTAATCTTCTAGAAAATTCACAATGGTTAACTCTGAGACGCGATCAGCTTGCATGGCCAACTTGCAGACATCAATTGGTAGGAATCAATTTGTTATTAATTTATTATTTTTCCTTTTCTACAACACGCTAAGATTATACACCCCAATAACTATAAATAGGGGAAGCGGAGAGGCCAACTTAGACAAGAAAAAAAATCGACTTAGGAGATCACTCTGTAAAAATACTGTATTCAGCAAATATTCTAAGAAATAACACTACTGTAGACATAGGGATCGATTAACTGACTTTAGCCGAATCACATTAAAAAAACTCCCGGTGCCTTCTCCCTGGTATATTTCTTGTTCTTCCTCTCTCCATCTCCTTCTCTCTTTATCTCTTTTTACATTATCGGATTGCAGTTTGGAGTTCCAAGAACTTATCTGGTTGACGTAATTCCACCGTCAACATTTTGGCATTAAAGGAAGGGCTCCACATTATATTCTGGTTGATTCTCCATTCAACTGCAATGGTTAGAGGAAAAACCACCAAAAGTTTAAACACTCCTGTTAACCAGCCGAAAAACCACATAGAACAGCAGAAGAAACCAGTTCTTTCTGCGGCAAGCAAGCCCATCGGACCTACAATAGGTATCACCGCCGATTTGCCCTCCATGAATTACTGCAAGCCTACTATAAATATTCCTGGCACTAAAGAAGTACAAATGTTACACTAACATCAGGAGGCACTAGAAAATACAATGAAAGGGCTAGCTGAGGCGATTAGAATGCTAATGGAGGCAGAAGCTCAAGGAGCACAAAAGTAGGTTGAGGTCACTGTGCCCAAAGGAGCATTCCAGTAGCCATATGAAGGGGCTCAAAAGAAAAGACAAATCAGAGTCTTTTAGTGTACTGATTCAGCTCGCTCATCAAGCTCGCGGAAAAGATCAAAGGTTTACTGAACTCAAAAGCATGATGACAATCAACAACGTGGGAGTTCACATTGAGCTGAAAGCTCCAACAAAACCAGTCACAAACATAAGTCAGATCCCTACTCCCATGACCAGGGAGGTAAAAGAAGCCAACGATCTCACAACCATCAATCTAGAGCACAGAGCTAGATGGTAGAGCAACTACTTCAAAGAGTAAAGTAATTAGAAGAATGCCCCCAAGCTTAGTATAACCAAGATCACTATGAGGAAAGGAAACCATTCACCAGAAAGATCAAGGTGGAACTTCTCCCTCACAAGTTTAAAATCCCAGCAATCTCGCAACACAACAGGGATAGTGATCCATATGACCATCTATATGCATTTAATATACAGATGGAATTTTAGACAACCAATCCCTTGGTCAAGTGCCATGTTTTCCCAGCTATGCTAGGAGACATACCTCAAACATAGTTCAGGAATCTCCTAGCTCATAGCATTGACAGTTGGAAAGAGTACCAGAGAAGATTCATTAACCAATATAAAGCATTAAAGAAGCAACTCACACTATCCTGTCACCTCACAATAGTCTTTCAACGAAATGATGAATCATTAAAAGACTACATCACCCGGTTTAGGCACAAGGTCAACAATGTGGAGAACTCTTCCAATGAGAGTGTTCTGACAGCGATCTCAGCATGACTCCACAAAGATGGAAAGCTCTATAAGAACATATACAAGTCCCTAATAAGGGACCTAGGCAAGTTTTATGAACAAGCTACCAAATAAATCAAGTGGGAAGAGACCTTTGGCACAAAGGAATCCGATAATAAGGACAAGGTAAACAACTCCAATCAGAGTAACAGGAGGAGCAATCATGGAAATAGCAAGGGTAGCTCTGATAACCAGCTTGCAAAAAAGGCCAGGACTGAGCGGTCTGAGCATCAAGCTCACCATAACAATTATAGCATCCTATCAGATACTTAGGATATTTGCAATAGAGAAGGATAAAGAAGACTTCGAGACCCCAAACCCTGTAAGAAATCCTCATTGGTGCAAAGACACAAACAAGTTTTGCACCTATCACAATGAGGTCAGGCATAACACTTAGGATTGTCGAGCACTCAAAGATACGATTGAGGATCTAATTAAAAGAGATCACTTAAAAGATTATGTGGTGTGACCTGTAAGATAGTAATCTCGGTAACCACAATAGGATCCCAAGCAAAAGCAAGCATATGCTATGAACACCATGCGATGTCATTCAGAAGTTAATAAAAGTGCCCAAGTTTTCCCTTATGTTCATGACTCTGTGTTAAAAAAGATTTTAGCGAAATATTATATAGAAAGGTCTAAACTAAGAAGGCCCATTCATCTTCAATGAAAACTCAGGAAACAGAACTTATCACTTGACAAATGCATATGGAATTGAAGTTCCTTGGGCTTGGAATACAAGACATCTATTCACCAGAGTACCCTTGGGAGCTGTCTGGGGGAACCTCATTTACATTCCAAGATCACAACCATGAGGAGCCATCCTAGAATGAGATCTCCCATTGATACTCCAAAGCAGATAATACCAAATGCATGTATAGGACTAACTATTCGACATCGTATGCATGCGCCCTTCTACAAATGCATGCATACGACCTCTATTCGGCACCGTATCCATTTGACCTCCTACTTGGCATGCATATGACTTACTTTTCGACACCGTATGCATGCAACCTTCTACAAATGCATGCATACGACCTATTATCTAGCACCGTATGCATGTGTATGCATGTGATGTCCTACTCAGCATGCATCATGCATACAACTTGCTATTCGGCACCGTATGCATGTGACCTCCTACTTAGCATGCATACAACCAACTATTCAACACCGTATACATGTGACCAACTTGTGTTAATTGAGGTGCATTTGTGTGACTTACCTAAACACTCAAACTTATTGCTAGCTGAGACACTCCGATACTCAAATTTATTACCAACTTAGGCCGTTCGGTGCTCAAATTTATTACCAATTAAGGCCTTCCAGTGCTCAAATTTAGTACTCAAACTTATTGCTAGCTAAGGCACTCTAATACTTAAATTTATTACCAGTTGAGGCCCATCGGTGCTCAAATCCAATACTCAAAATTCATTGCCAACTAAGGCTCTAAGGCAACTGAGGTGCTAAGGCATTAAAATAAATTCGTTGCTAATTGAAACCCAAGGCTAGCTAAGGCATTAAGGCGCTATAATTAATTGCCTACTAAGGCATATCCATGCAACTTGCCTGAGCAACAAGATTGCTAGCAGGAACACATTCAAACGACCAACTTGGGCACTTATGCTAATTAAGGCGCAGCTCTCATGCGACCTGCTACTCGGCACCGCATTCATGCGACCTACTGCACTCTCATGCGATCCACTAGCCATTCAATATGACACATATCCTTTTAAGTCAATTTACTAGCTAGACTCCATTTATATTAATTTATATGACTTACTCAGTACTCGACTAATATCTATTGAATCATGCTAACTAAGGTCGATTGACCTATCGGGCATTCATTTTATCTAACATTTATCAAGTTATGGTTTGCAAGAATTCATTCATTTCAACCTACATGTTATCATTTGTAACCTACTAAACGATCGATATAGCATACTTGGAAAAACAAGAATATCATAGAAAATTCATTAAAAACCTCTTTCAATGAGGTAAGTCTATACATGAGGATACAAGAATATAGATCAAAATAAACCTACAATTATCATGAAATGATGACTAGCTTCAAAGAATTGAACCACAGTGAACTGGAGGATCAATGAGCAAGCTGACAGCTCAAGCTTTTTCTTGTCCTCCTCCCAAGTTAAAAGCTCCTCCCTCTACTTTATTATCCCCAAGGTACTTGGAGAAAACCAAATGGTTAATTCATCATGCAAGGAGGCAAAAAAACAAAGGTGAAAGTGCTTCACCATGAGGAGGATATGAAATCTGTACAAAACTTCCTAGAATCCCTAGAGAGGAATTGTCCATGGGAAGTTCCTATGCAGCTAGCACACCTCATCAAAGATCCAAATCATCAAAAACATGGGAGGCTCAGCCAATTAGGCCATTCTGTGAAAAAAAGGAAGAAGATTCTTCACACCTTATATAGACTAGCCTGGCTTCACCGATGGATCCAGAGACTTAACAACTGCCCTTGATCTAACAGTCCAACAAAAAGTAAGGCTGCCACACCAACGGTTCTAAAACATACGTATTGAATGCATGACCTAGTGTAAATAAAGCAACTACATAGAAGTCTAAAATGACAACACTGCAAACTCCAAGTATAGACTTTTGCCAGCGAATTATAGCTCTCGATCCACAGAACAAACTGAGAGTTGGGGGGCTAATGTTATAGATATTTTTGAAACCATGCAAAATAGGCTAGTAAAAACCCAACAGACGAATCCGATTAAAAGATGCACAGCTTATCCAAGACTAAAGTCGCTGGACAAAGGCACCAGATCATCAGGTGCAAGCTCAAATCGTAAGACAAAGGTCAAGGTGATAGCTCCAAATTAATTGACAACGAGTTCCAACCCACTGGTCAAAACATGTCACCTCAACCATCTTCTAGAAAACTCACGATGGTTAACCCCAAGATGAGACCAACTTGCATGGTCAACTTGCATGGCCAACTTGTAGACATCAACTAGTAAGAATCAACTTGTCATTAATTTATTATTTTTCCTTTCTTGGAGCACACAAGATTGTATACCCGTGTAACTATAAATAGGAGGAGCAAAAAGGCCAACTTAGACAAAAAAAATGACTTAGGAGATCACTCTATAAAAATATTGTATTCAGCAAATATTTTGAGAAGTAACACTACCATAGACATAGGGGTCGATCAACCGACTTTAGGCAAAACACGTTAAAAAATTCCTGATGCCTTCTCCTTCGTGTCCTTCTTGTTCTTTCTCTCTTCATCTCCCTCTCTCTTTATCTCTCTTTACATTATGAGATTGTAATTTAGGGTTCCAAGATCTTCTCTGGTTGATGTAATTCCACCGTCAACATTGATTCTTAATCAAATAAAAAAAAAAAAGGACTACAATGCATATTCTCAATGAAATAACAACTTTATTTCTAGAATTAAACTTTATCCTTTATAATTAAATCAGTTTTATCTTTTTTTAAATTAAATCAATTTTATCTACTTTTATTAAATATTTATGCATACACTGTATGAAATCCATTACCTCCTTTTATTTTTCATTCTTATTTTTCCAAGAGTTCGGATCGTCTAGAGTTCAGAGACAGTAAAGTTCGTAGAGTTCGGCAAAATCCCACCGTCCAACGCATCCAAGGTGCACAGGAAGCCATGTAACCCGTTGCGGTGAACCTGGAAACACATTTTAGATCTATAAGCAAGCAACGTGGTTTCATCTCTTCCTTAGATGTATTTAACAGTCGGATCTCAGCGAACTCTACGCACTTCAGTGGATAGCGAACTCTAGAGGATCCCTGTGCTTTTTCCAGCCTCTCTCCCTCTTTTGATATCTGCCGTCTCCACTATTTCAACTGAACCTTTTAACAGAGAGGTTTGTGTTTACCATATGTTATCTTAATTATTCTGTTTGGAACTGGCAGTGCAGTGGTGAACGGAGAGAATTTTGGATGAAAAGTTATTTTTGTTTGATTCGTTAATGATGAAAAGATACTTGCGGCAAAATCTATATTACTTATCATTATATTTATCTTTTTATTATTATTTATAAAGATAGCATTCAAGAGTCCCACTTACCGTCTTAACAAATATTCTTATTGTTTTCTTTATATCTTAAATAAAAAATGTATTATATTGCCCAATATTTCAAATACAGAGCAAGTGAAGCTTACCTCTTCCCCAAAGCAAAGAAATTCGGTACCAACAAATTATCAAATTTAAAACAAATAATTATTAGCTTAAATTGATACTTCATTTATATCAATTTAAAACAAATAATTGTAAAAAGGCATTGGCTTCAACATGACGGAACCACTACCAAGTTACAGTCCATAAGTGTCAACTCTATTTCATAATCTATTACATTTGGATTCCTCAAACATCAACTGGCTCTCGATGGCTTCACAACATCCCTCTTCAACCTCCACAACTCCAAGGACAAAAATATTCTTTTATGTTTCTTGACAAAAAAAAAAAAAAAAAAAGGCATTGCTTAAAATAGCAAGAAATACAACTGGAAAATAGAACATTTCTATTTTAACGCCAAAAAAGGAAAAGAAAAAAGGATTATAAATGCGAATATGGTATGGTATGGCAAAGTCCTGATAGCAATGCTCAGATATTTAAAATGCCGATTCAGTAATAGCTACAAGTTGAAGTTGGAACTCCATTCATCCTTATACAACTTTGTCAGAGAAACGTCTGTTCAAAATTTACATATTTTTACTTAGGAACTAAATGTCAGAACTGTAGTTAGAGAGACTTCTTTGCACTCTTCATACATATAAATGATTGAATAATTCCATCCAAACAATATCTACTGTCTTCCTATTTGGCTGATAATCTTGTTGACTTCTGCAGTTCTAACCACGTTTTTATTTGTTAGTACAAATCATGTGAGCTATAGGTAAAACAGTTCCATAGGTTCCCAATACTCCCAAGCATCATGAGCAACACTCCAACCAAATTCAAGTGAACTTGCTGCCATGAACTATCAGCACTCCTTGAATATCTGAGCTATCTTCGAAACTGATTATAAGGTGAGGTCTCGATCAACATGGAAGAGATGCTACCATGGTTCAGAGTTGTTGAGAAAATTTCTGGTGTAAGATGGCTGGCTCCATCCTTGCTCCATCAATATGAGATTCAGCCGCATCATCAGTTTTTCCACAGCATCTTCTTCCAGGCTGCTCAATGAATTGGATGACTGCATTTCTATGGATGAGCTCTGCACGATTTTCAGTGGAACAGATCTCATTTAGTTGACTAGGACAACAGTAATCTGGTATTTGCATAGTTTCGTTTGGTACCTGTAATTCCATGTATAACTTCAAATATTGCAGTGACTGCTCATAAAGTCCACAATGGTAGAGAAGAATGCTGTAATCTCTTAACTCCTTTGCATTCATTCGCAGGACCAAAAGGCGTTCGCAAGCTGAAAGAATTGAGACATTTGACAAATCAGCAGCTATTTTATATTATATCATTGATCTGATTAAGCGCAATAAGCAGGATAAACCAGATCTAGGGGATACTAGTATTGAATTATTTGTTGTTAAGTGCAGAAAACCATTACACCAGATCAGGAATGTATACAGGAAATGTATGCAAAGGTATAGTTTCCAACACAATTATGGTTTATTTGGGAGAAGTGGAAATGGAGAGTTATCTTTTCACTTTTAGTTTATTAGCAGAGGATAGCCTCTCATTCCCTTTTCCCTCAATTCTCTCTCTTCCAAACAGATAATATGTATTCAAGATGGCTTATCAATCAAGCTATCACAGGTGAAGTTGAGACCCCGGAAGAAGGGATATTATTAAATTCCTAGTCAAGCAATAAAATCAGAGTCCTTTTCCTTTCCTAAATGAAACCCAACTTGTGTACCAGAAAAGCAAATAAAAAGCAGCTCGTCAACATTTAAATTGCACCTCCGGCACCAGACTTACTACCTACAAGCCTATCAAATCCTATCAAGAAGGATTTGGATTTGATTGGTGCAAAATAGAGCTAAAAGGGAAAATTTGGATTTGATTTTTCAACTGTTAGTAACATTGAAAAGCAAATTAGAAAACAATAATTGAGCATCTAACAAAATTTAGAACCATATTACATCTGAAATGGTTTGGCAGCAAAATTCATACCAGACAATGTGCACCTCATGTCCCCAAACCGTACACTGGTCCAAACACCTCTATCCAGTCTATGTTGAGCAGCCTTAGCAGATGCAAGCTGGGAGCCACTGCACAATCAACAAATTTTAAACATAGTTCTCATTTGGTTTTAATCATGTAAGAATAAATTGCATTTGCAGCTCAGATTGTTATATGAAATACCTTTCAGCCAAATCCGAATCAACACAGTTAGCAGCATGTGCTGCTCTCAAGAATAAACTTTTGCTATGATCATGTTGAAATGGCCAGAATGCGTGCTTCAGATTATTCAAGATCTGCACATATAAGCAGACGTAAGTGTCAAAGGTGGATTCAAGCAGGTAGGCAAGTCTATGGTCAAAGTAGTATCAGTCCAGTTTGAGATAGTCAAGTATGCAACCAAGCATAACAGGAAACATGATGCAATGGCCTACACATAGAATGTAAAAAGTAAACCTCACTGCATGAAGTTAATTAATAGATGATTAGCAGAGGAAAAACAATGCTTAATACCCCAAAATAATATTGGTAAACCCCTTTTCCTTTATATCACGTAATCCACATTAATGTCATGCTTTTTCATAAATGATTGTACACTGAAACAGCCAAACAGTTATAAAGGAGATTCACATGTTCACGTACCAAGGAGCATATAGTATATTATGCCAAACTCACTCACAAGAATCTTTTAGGAAGCTAAAGTGGATTGTGTTATTAAAAAGGCAAACTATGACTTTTCCTTGCTCCAACTTCCCCCAAAAGTATTAACAAATGCCAAAGCTATTAACTGTAAACAGGCAAACCTACACATGATTTTTGTTGACAAAAGGGGATATGCAAAAGAAAGCAAATTGAAACAGAGAGAATAACAAGAAATCACCTCAACTAAAAGGTTTTCCGATGTCATTATGTGTGCTGGGTCTGATTCTTTGCTTTTCTGTTTATGATAACCTCTGGGAAGACTACTAGCATCATGAGGAAAGAAAATTTCAGCATCAAAATTCAAAAGGCCCCATAAACGAAGCATTTTCAGAATTTCTGAGTATATAAGCGACAACATTGCTGGAGATCCTGAACGATGTGTCAAAACCTGCTCAACACATTCAAGTAAACATACTAATTCTAGAGGTTTCTATTCAGCAACAAAATAGAAGTATAAATTTATACCGAATGGAGATATAGAGCTCGGGGCTCCGACTGTTTTGCATTTATTCTTCTAAAACCCTGTCAAGAAGAAAATAGTATCAGAGAAAGGCCACACAAGAAAGTGGCAAAAATTTATAAATTAAAGGGTTAATAAAGGTTTTAGTTCTTATAATTTCAACAAATATGTAATTTAGTACTTATATCTCTATTTTGTGTAATTACATCCTAAAGTTTAAATTCATTTATAATTAAATCCTGATCATCAACGAATATCAAATCCAACTAATAGAATCCTACGTGTTTATTAAATTATATACTAGCATTTTACTTTTATTGACTTACATGCTATATTTACCTCAACAAAATTTATTTATTAACCATTAGTTATCATATAAAAGAATTGTCTTCATTATTTTCTCTGGAAAAAGAAAAAGGAATCTACATATTAATAAGAATTAAAAAAGTTGATTTTTTTTTTCTTGAAATCATTGATAGAGAATGACGAATGAGTTGAAGAAAAAATTCTCAATTAGATTCCAAGTTAGTTTCTGTTATTTGAATTTAATACAAATTAATGATGAGACATAATTACAAATTATTTCAAACTTTAGGATGTAATTATACAAAATAAAACTATAAGGATTAAATTACAAATTTAGTAAACCTATAAAGACTAAAGCTCCTATTAACCCTAAATTAAACTACTAAAGAATTTTGCTTCAGAAGAAATTATGGCCATTACTTTCTACTTGGCCATCACTTGAACGAAACACATCAAACAGCTAGCAAAATAAAATCAAAAGTACATACCTTGTTAACATATAGATATCTCTCTAAACTCTGTAAGAAGTTTTCGGGGGAAGAATCAAATGAGGGACTGTAATGAGGACAGTAATCCATTGAAAGATCATCCAGTCTTTCAATAAAAGCATCCACAGGGAGAGGAACAGATGAATGTGACACAAGAGAATCGTCCTCTGCAGCTATGCACAGAGCTGCTCTCCCCAAATCAACACACCTATTGATGCTAATACTGGTTTGCCTCTCAATATCAGAAAATTTCTGAATTTGTGAGCAGAAACCTTCCCTAGCTTCCTGTTCAATCATCAATCATTATAAAAAAAAAAAAAAAAATCCCATTTCCATCAAACCACCATAGAAATCCATAACCCGCTAGTTAAAACAAATAAAAATAAACACTTTTCCATCAATTGCATCAAATTCAATTATATTATAACAAACGATCAAATTAACGAATACCTAGGTACATTAAAAAGATAAATTAAAAAAAATAAAATTGAGTGATGAAAATGGAAATTACTCTCGCATGGGTAGTATCAATCCCAGAAGAATCAAGAGCATCATGCAAAACGAACTTAAGGTCGCTGGAAACCCACTGCAGACTCGACCCACCTCCATGACAAACTACACGAGAATACGAAGAATAACAAGAATAATTGGAGAATTGAAGTGGGTTTCTGTGGAATTTGGAGAACCCAGAAGGGATTGTGAGAAGAAAGTTTCTCGAAGCACATGAAGACGGCGCGGCTATGGAACCCATCGTCGTTGTCAGTTTCAGACAAAAATGGAAAAAAACTGTCAAAGAGATAATGGGAAAACGAAGAGAAAGATACCCTTTTGAGCGACGAGGAGGATCGCTTATATATGATACGTATACGTGTTGCAGTTTGGCTGCAACGTGGGGGTGAATCGTGAATATGTGTGTATCTACTTTGATATTGAAGATATCGCTGTCTCTTGGACTTCACTGGTAGGCTGGCGGCTCCTTTTTGGCTTCCTCCGTAAATATCATATTTGCGTTGATTTTGATTGGAATCATGTTCAAACAGTTTGATCAATTGTATGTTAATATCTAATTGTGTGTATATGGTTTTTTGTATGCACTGAAAAATAGAATTATACATGAGTTTGATAAAATTAGAAATTCTATTGAAATATTAGAAGATAACTTTCCTTTTAGAAAAAAAAAAAAAAACTGATTTTAACTGAGATTATTGGTCTATTAACTGAAGGTGATAGTTATATTCAGTTATTTGGCAAGTGTCACTGAATATTTTTTTTCTCAAATTCAAGAAATTTTTAAATTAAGTCAAGCTTAAATTAGACAGTTGAAATAGAGGGCGGCTTGAGTTTGAATTTATAAAACTATAAAACGTTTTAATTGGAGTAAATTTTAAGTTCACTCTTTACAATTGGTAATGTTCAGATATATAATTAAAATTTTTGTAAGTTTTTTTAATGAAAGTTCTAATAAAAAATTATAAAAATTGTAATTTTTATATGAATTTATATAAATTTTTATGAAAAAAATTGCAAATATATACAAATTTTGAATGTAATAAGTATATAAAAATTACAACTTTATTATTTCTGCATAAAAAAATTAAAATTTTCTCATTTATATGAAAATTACAACTTTATGCTTGATTAAATGGAAAATAGAAAGAAAGAAGAAAAAATTTTAAAATTTTGATATGTTTCTTTTCTATTCCTTTTCTATCGAAAATTTCAAAATTTCTTCTTTCCTCCTCTCCTTTGCTCTCATCAAGCACAGGTCCTAAGAAAAAGTTGCAAACACTATAACAATTTTCACAAAACTTACTGGAATATATACATAGGTAGATATTTTATCGAAAATCACGTGGAGCATGTGACCTTGTGTAAACTTGTGTAGTTAGTTTTTATAATTTTGATTCTTTTAGTTTTACTTAGATAATTATATTTTAAAGTTTAAAATTATTTATAATTATATCTTTATTGTTAATTGAAATTAAATTTAACTAATAAATTTATATATTTATTAAATTATACATTAATGTTTTACTTTTATGAATTATTATATTTATTTCACTAAAATTTATTTATTAATTTTTAACTATTATTAAAAAAATTATCTTCATTAGTTTTCTTCAGAAAAAAATAAACTTTCATGTTAATAAAGATAAAAAATATTAAGTTTTTTTCTAAAATTATTTATGAAAAATGACAAAAAAAGTTGAAAAAATGAATTTCAATTGAATTTTAAGCTATCATGTATTTGGATTTAATAGGAATTAATGGTAAAGATTTAATTATAAATTATTTTAAATTTCATAATATAATCATGCAAAATAAAATTATAAAGATTAAATTTAATAAAATTAAAAAGACTAAAACTTCTATTAATCCTTACTTTCAATCTGAATCTAATATTTAAAGTCAAATCAAGCATATGCTTTATAGTCTCTTTAAATAACAAAAATGTAAATCATCCTTTTTAACTTTGAATAGTTATATTTAATCTTACAAACTATTAATTCTTACGCTTAGTCCTTTTTAATTTTAAGATAATTACATTTATATATTCCATGAGCGATTCAAGAGAGCAAATATTCTCGAATTGACATGAAACTTTATAGACAATTCAAACATAATATGGAGGTCTTATAATTCAAATTTGATAACGATTCAATTTATGTATTATTTTTTCCATTTTTCCCAAATTTTGGAGGTATTTTGGTCACTATAGCATGATTTGCTTAATTAGTGAGAATAGGAAATTTCATTACTATAATTCTTATATTTTTATCTTCACATTAGTATAACAGAACACTTGATTCTTTTTTGAGTTATGGAAAAATATCTTATATAAGTGTAATTTATCATCTATTCAAAATTAAAGAAGACTAATTACATAATTAATAGTTTGTAAGTATTAAATGCAATATCAAAAGTTGATGGGTATAATTTTCATTTTCCCTAAAAAAAATCACTAATTTTTCTAAAAAAAATGGACGACTACCTTTGAATTTCTTTATTTCCTAATTTATCGTTATTCAATTCCGCACCACAGAATGTAGCACTACGCTGTGTCTTGTGGATGAAATGGCATTTCGCATTTGGATTTATCTTTTGATTTGGCAAAAGAAATATTATCAGCCAAGAAAAATATTTATAATATACCATAAATGCTATTGGTCAACCTAACAATAGGAAAATTGTAAACTTGATGATTAAACATTAAATCCTTTGGTTATTTTCTCCTCAAAACTTTGTAATCTAACAATTTTACGCTTGAAGTTCTCATGTTTTGATTAAATTTTAGGAAAAATTGCATTTTACTCTCTTGATTCAGGCCAATTTTACATTGACTATAATAAGATAATGTATAATTTACTCTGATATATATTCAAGACAAGAAAATATACTGATCGTCCACTCAATTTTCTGGTTGATTCTTTTTTCCTTTTTTTTTTTTTTTTCATATATTCTGTTTTGTGGTAATTGTCTAGAAAATAATTTTCAATCTTTAGACCCAAAAGATTAAGACTTTAAAAACCAGAAATGCAAATTTGATATCAGAAAGAGAAATAATGCTTATAATTAATTCATGCACATAATCTACAATCAACATTTACAATGCACCAATGAAATAAATCAAACTTAGCTCATCAAAGTAGTAACTTTTCCGCACTTCAAATGTGCACTTTACAGAATGGCCTAACTGCTCATTTCAAATATACTAACAGTTTCGTGTCATTTCAGACAACTGGATTCAAACTGCTGCTGTAAACCATTCGCTTTTCAGCATAATAACATGAAATCTGTCATTAAACTATCTGAATATTGAAGGTCTTCAAGGATATGACCGCACGCCAGAAACATAAGTTGCCTCAATAGATGCAGATGCTTCTTTGGCAAAGTCCTCCCATGAATTAGTGGATAATATGACAAAATCTGCCAGCTTCCCAGGAGAGAGAGACCCCAAATCATCGTCCAGGAAGCTTGCACGGGCAGCAGAAATGGTGTACCTGTCACGGCGATGATGAGTATTTTAAAATCATATAAAACTAATATCCAATGATGTGAAAATTGGGATTTAAGCATAAAAGAAATTGGGGCAAGGAGTCAACAGAAAAATACAGCTGACATCAGAAAAATAAAAATGTGCAGTATGCAAACACGGAAAATAGGCAGTTGACAATAATCAAGAGTCTATGCAATGATTTAAGACTTGAGTATGTAATTCCAAGTCTATAGAATATAGTTGTTACTCAGCGAAAGCTTTGTCTTGTGTCTGACTTGAATTCTGATGTTTACTTAAGTATTGCTTGGCTCAAGACACCAGACCATCAATGTTACGTCATGATATTATTGCTACAACAGCTACCAGTTGGCTGTTGCAGTCAGTGTTACTGCAAACACAGGCTGTGTGAAGCATTTGTTGCATTGACAGAGATAAATTGAAGCGTACACAATAATTTTGTGGAATTCCACTTAATGTGGCCCTAACCCTCAAGTATGGCCTATTTTCTTAAGAAGCCTGACTTCCTATGCCAGGTTAAAATAGTATACGTCTGTTTGCACTGCCACAGCCCACAAACAGAATATCAAAGAATCATGTATAAATCATCAAAAAAGGCAATCTTCCCATATAGAAATCAGATAAAAAGAAGCAATAAATGAACAGGGGAGATAACTATCTGAACTATATAAGTGTTTCAATGCTGCTTACGCCTTTATTGCATCACCCAGCAAAATGCACTCTGATGGAATCCAAGCTTGTTTCCAAGAGGAAGGTTGTCTTTTTATGGCTGTCCTAATACTATTTAAGGGATTGATGTCTACCACCTGTAATACCAATAGAGATATAACATTTCACAATGCATGATAATGGATGTTGAACTAATCAGAACTTTAACATGAAACTGTGCTTATGTACTAGTACTAGCCATTATAACATACTGGCCAGTCAGAACCAAATGCCACTAATGCATTGCTATCCATGAGTGATCGAAACAAGTATGATTCCTTTTCAGCCCTATCCTTGCCAAGCTTTCTAGCAGCAGTGTCAGCATCATCCAGCAAGTGATCTGGCTGTTGACAATTAGTAAATGATTTAAAACTCTTTCAAAAGACATTGTATATTTCCGTCTGAATATATAACATAAAGAGAGGACATAATTGTTAGTAAATAGGTTAGTAAAGTCATGGGCCTAAATAGGTCAATGAGTCATGGACCTATTGTAACCCTATTTTGTGATCATATTTTTCATTATAAATAGATATGCTTGCTATATTATTGAGTATGGCTTCACAATTTTTTCTCTCTTAACATGGTATCTAGAGCCTTCTAAAACAATAAAACCCTAGAAATCATCTTTCTCTACTATAGTCATTTAATAAAACCTAATCCTCTCTTCCTCCTCCTTCCTTCTACCCTTTTTCTTGATGTCATGAGTCACGGTGGTTTCAATTCGACAACAATCTTAGATTGCATTTTTGGCAAAAAGTATCCAGTGTCTAGGCAGATGCGGTTTCTACAGCCTGCCACTTGAATAGTCACATGCCATCTTCAATTCTTGATGGTCAAGTATCTTATTCACTTTTGTTTCCTTCTTAGACATTATTTTTTCTCACTCCACATGTTTTATTCAGGATTATCGTCCTCAAATTTCTAAGTTAGACCCCCGGTCTTTGATATGTGCCTTTTTTGGTTACTCTCGAACTTAAAAAGGGTATTCATGTTATTCCTCTAAATTAGGTCGTTATTGTATATCTTTTGATGTTACTTTCTTTGAATTTATTCCATTTTTTGAATCTTCTGAGTCTCCTTACTCGACTTTAGAATTTGAATCTGCTAATGAGCATTTTCTTGTGTATTCCACTCCTCAAAATTTTTAGATGTGTTTTACTAAAACTTGGATTCCTCCCATTAAATATGTTTATTCTTGTAGAACACAGATAGCAATTCCAGTTCGTCCTTCTAACACTATTGAGACATCAACTGAAGCACCTACTATAGATTGTCAACTTCGTCTCCCCCGCCAACTTCTTCCTCACAAGATCCGCTTCATGTGTTCTTTGATCTTGATTTGCCTGTCACTCAACAAAAAGTTATTCATAGTTGCCCTCAAAAAAGTACCGATAATCACCCTTATCCTATCCCTACTTTTGTGTCTTATTCATCCTTACCTGTCTCTTTACAATCTTTTATTGCCTTGTTGGATTCTATTACCATCCCTAAGTTTCAAAGGCACTTTCTCATGATAGATGGCATGTTGCTATGGAGTAAGAAATGATGGCCCTTGTGGCAAATCAAACATGGGATGTTATACCTTTACCACATGGTAAGCAACCTATCAAGTGCAAATGAGTGTTTATTGTGAAAGTTAATCCGAATGGTTCTGTTGCTCAATTGAAAGCTTGCTTAGTGGCAAAAGGATATACTCAAACTTATGGCATAGATTATTCTAAAACTTTTTCTCCCATGGCTAAGATTACTTCCGTTCATTTATTTATCTCTCTTATTGCCTCTCAAAAATGAGCTCTTCATCAACTAGATGTTAAAAATACTTTTCTACATGATGATTAACATAAGGAGGTGTATCTGAAGCAACCAACTAGGTTTGTTGCTTAGGGAGAGTATGGAAAAGGAAAAGTGTGTCTGTTAAAAAAGTCTTTGTATAGATTGAAACAATCCCCTTGGGCTTGGTTCGAAAAATTTAACGATGTGGTAATGGAATTTGGGATGAAGAAAGTGAGCATGATTATTCAGTCTCGTATCGATAATCAGATTCAAGTTGTATTCTTCTAGCCGTCTATGTGAATGATATTGTGATTACGGGCAATAATAGCTTGGGTATTTCAAAAATAAAAACTTTTCTTCAAACCAAATTTCAAACTAAGGACCTAGAAGCACTTTGATACTTCTCCGCATTAAGATTGCTCGAAATAAGCAAGAAATTTTCTTGTCACGGAGAAAATATGTGCTTGATTTTTTATATGAAACAGGTTTACTTAGAATCAAACCATGTGATACTCCTATGATTTCAAATATTAAGGTTGGATTAGAAAATGGAGAATTACTAGAAGATCTAGAACAATACAGACAGTTAGTGGGGAATTAAACTATCTTATCACCAGGCTTGAAATTGTTTTCCCAGTGACTGTAGTAAGTCAATTCATGAATTCTCCAAGAATCTCTCATTATACACATCCTAAAATATCTCAAGAAGGCATCTAGGCATGGAATCTCGTACAAAAATCATGGTCACTGCAAAATAGAAGGCTTTTTTTATGCAGACTAAGCAAGATGTCCTATGGATCGAAGATCTACTTCAAGGTATTGTGTGTTTGTTGGTAGAAATCTTATGTCCTATGTTAGTGAATAGGTTAGTTAAAATGATAAGTCTATGATTAAATAAGCTTATATAGGATAAGTGATAAGTCTATGTAGGATAGGATAAATGATAAGTCTAAATCTATTAGAACTCTATCTCATATACATATTTTTCACCATAAATATATATGCTTGACTCATTGTTGAACACAGCTTCATAATGTCTTCTCTCTCTTTTAACATGGTATCTAGAGCCCTTTAAACCCTAGATATTCTCTCACTTTCCAACCTAACCGAACAAAACTCATCATTTCTCTTCCTTTTTCTCCTTCTTTCTTCTTTTGATGCCGTGAGTCACAATAGTTTCTGTCTGCCAACAATTTTCAGATTGCATGTTTGGCAGTAAGTATCCAACTTTTGGATATAGTATCTATGGTGGCTGATAGTTGTCATTTTGGCAAAAAAATTGGATCTATCTAAAAGCGCATGCACAGGAGTTCAAATCTGTCCGGAGGGTTTCGGAGTGCGTGAGACAGAGAAAAACAGATCTGGATTGATAAGGCGGTAGATCGGCGGACGATAAACCTCCTTGGGTATATATGCATAGTTCTGAGCGGCACATGAGGACTACGTGCAGAGAATTCCGACAGTGTGTGAGCAACTTTCCGGCGACATGCTTCCTCCTGCAACTTCTCCGGCAGCCGACCCTCCCTTTGTGGTTGGATCTTTGGTTTGGAAAATTCTGCTACAGTTTTTTCTATTTTTTTACAATTCTAGTGCTATTTTCTCTTATTTTTTGGTTGAATAATTGTGATGGCTAACACCACTTCTGATATGAGTAAATAATAATAATAATAATAATAACCTCTAGGATGCAAAAAAATCAGAATGTAAAACCCTCTATTCAGATCTGATTCCAACATCGACTAGAATTACTGATCGAAAGTCGAATACAAAAGGCCGACAATATCTTGCTTGGAGAAGAGCTGTTGAATACTTCTTTGAGGAGATTGAAAAAGTAGATCACCTTACTTCGGATCCTCCTACAGACAGCACCACAATTGAATGGATAGTGGAAGACCAATGTTTGTTTGGCCTCTTGTATAATACCTTGGCGAGTGAAGTCCAGGATAATACTATTTATTGCAAAATAGTCAAGGACTTGTGGACTTTCCTCAAGAGGTTATACTCAGAAAAAAATAATCTGCATCAGATATACAACTTATGCATATCATTATTTCAACCCAATGGAAAAGATAAAAATATTTCACAAATATATTCTGATGTTAATCATCTCTTTGAACAGTAGAATGCTCCTATTCCTATTACTACGGATATTGAGGAGATGCGGACTCAACAGGAATAATTGGGAGCTCTATGTTTTATGATGGCTCTACCCCTTAAACTTAACACTACCGTCAACAAATCCTGACTGGTTCTAAACCACTCACACGGGTAAATGCGTTTTATCATGTTCTTCGAAATGTCGGAGATGTGCCTTCTCTATCTAATACTACATGAGTTATTTGCATTGATTGGATCCGATACTAGAGGGGTCGCAGTAGTAGAAAAGGAGGAAGAGGAAGGGGGCATGATTCTAATAATGCCTACATCTGTCATTATTGCAAGAAACTTGGTCCTATCAAGAGAAATTATCCCAAGTTAAAAAAAACAACACCTCGATTTGCACATACTACAACTAGTACTCCAACACTAGAGTCTAAGCCTACTTGTGGAATAATCATATCTAAAGAAAAGTATACTTTAGACTTATGCCATCGATTATTCCGAAACTTTTTCTCCTGTGGCTAAGATCACTTCTATTCGTTTATTTATCTCTCTTAATGCCTTTCAAAATTAGGTTCTTCATTAGCTTAATGTAAAAAATGCTTTTCTTCATAGTGATCTACATGAGGAAGTGCATATCGAACAACCATCTGGTTTTGTTACTCAGGGGAAGTATGAAAAAGACAAAGTGTGTAAGTTAAAAAAGTCATTGTACGGATTGAAATAGTCTTCTCAGGCTTAGTTTGGAAATTTAGTGATACGGTCATGGAATTTGGGATGCAGAAAAGTAATCATGATCATTCTATTTTTTATAAACAATTAAATTCTGGTTGTATTCTTCTAACTGTATATGTGGATGATATTGTGATTATTGACAGTGACAATTTGGGCATTTCAAAATTGAAGACTTTTCTCCAAACCAAATTTTAGACTAAAGACCTAGGAGCACTTCGGTACTTCTTGGGTATTGAGATTGCTCGAAATAAGCAAGGAATTTTCTTGTCACTGAGAAAATATGTGCTTGATCTTTTGAATGAAATAGGTTTACTTGAGACCAAACCATGTGATACCCCTATGATTCCAAATGTTTAGTTTGGATTGGAAGACGGAGAACCACTAGAAGACCTAAAACGATACAGATGAATAATGGGAAAATTAAACTATCTCACTATCATCAGGCCTGACATTTCTTTCCAAGTTAGTGTAGTAAACCAATTCATGAATTTTTCAAGAACCTTTCATTGGGATGCAATTATTCACATATTAAAATATCTGAAAAAGGCACTTGGGTGTGCAATCTTAGACAAAAATCATGGTCATTATAGAATAGAAGGATTTTCCAATGCAGACTAGACAAGATGTCCTATGGACCGAAGATCTACTTCAAGATATTGTGTGTTTGTTGGTAGAAATCTTGCATCCTAGAAAAGTAAGAAACAAGCTATTGTATCTAGGTCAAGTGCAGAATCTGAATATCGGGTGATGGCTCATGTTACATTAGAGCTTGTGTGAATTTCTTACCTTCTTCGTCAACTTGGTATTAAACCCTCTGGAACTATGCAGTTATGGTATGACAATCGGGACTACCACTCATAATGCTACAAATCTAATTTTTCATGAGCAAACAAAGCATATAAAGGTTGAATGTCATTTTTATTAGGTAGAAACTCTAGGAAGGAGTAATTGATTTTAGGCATATTAAAACTAGGATCAACTTGCTAACTTATTTACTAAAGCACTTCCGGGAAAACTGATTGATGATATTTGTAACAAACTAGGCATGCTTGATATCTATGCTTTAGCTTAAGTGGAGTGTTAATAAATAGGTTAGTTAAAGTGATAAACCTATGATTAGATAAGTGATAAGCCAATGTAGGATAGGATAAATGATAAGTTTAAATCTATTAGAACTCTATCTCATGTACATATTTTTCACTATAAATACATATGCTTGGCTCATTGTTGAGCACAGCTTCAAAATATCTTCTCTCTCTCTCTCTCTTAACATCCTAGAAAAGCAAGAAACAAGCTATTGTATCTTGGTCAAGTGTAGAATCTAAATATTGGGTTATGGCTCATGTTACATTTGAGTTTGTATGAATTTCTTACCTTCTTCGTCAACTTGGGATTGAGTCCTCTAGAACTATGCAGTTATGGTGTGATAACGGGGATACCACTCACATTGCTACAAATCCAGTCTTTCATGAACAAACAAAGCATATAGAGGTTGATTATCATTTTGTTAGCTAGAAACTTCATGAAGGAGTTATTGAACTGAGACATATAAGAACTGGAGATCAACTTGCTGACAGGTTGATGATATTTGCAACAAGTTGGGCATGTTTGATATCTATGCTCCAGTTTGAGGAGGAGTGTTAGTAAATAGGTTAGTTAAGTTATAGATCTAAATAAATCAATTGAGTCATTTGCCTATTGCAACCCTACTTCGTGAACGTATTATTCAGTATAAATAGATATGCATGCTACATTGTTGAGCATGACTTCACAATTCTTTCTCTCATAACAATAATCAATATCAAATAATTCACAATAAGTTACCCCAATGTCTGGACAAAAATTACTTAATTGAAGCCAAGAAAAAAAAAAAAAAGATGGCAGTCAGTGATTTTGGCGGAATGCCAAGTGGTGAAAGGAAGAGGTCTCATTGGAGTGAGAAATTCTAGCATTTTTAAATATCACTGTCTGAATGAAATCTGGAAGTAAACTTGTTGGAGAAACATTATTGTCGGAAATACTTCACAGAATTTAGCAGATATGCAGTAGAGTGCAGACCTCATTTTAATTGCAACCTGAAGCCACTCTAGTGAATTGGTGATCTCAGACCAAAATTGCCTGAGTATCATTTTATTGGAAAACAGAAACTTCACAAGTTATCGGTCATAAGAAGAAACCTGCACAGAAGCAATAACCCCTTGTTTGCCAAATCGGCCTGGACTCCCAGATGCCAAGTGCTGGGCATGCTCAATCTGAAACCAGAGTTTCAGTTACTTCACAAGTATTATGCACTGAAGCAGAAATTTCCAACTTGCAACAAGTACATCATAAAATTGTTGAAGATTTTTCCTGATTTAGTGATTTTACCCTGAACCTTCGATCTCTAATTCCATTTGTAGAAGCTACAGAATCATACAAGTCCAAGATCAAGTCATTTGCTCTGTCCCCTATAGCATGAATCGCAACCTGAGACAAATTATAAGGAAAACTGCCATCTGGTAACGGAGCTGTCATACTAATCTGACAACTAGGTTTATTCTAATTGAGCAATAAGTACCTGAAGCCGATATAAGTCTGACCCCAAGCTCATGTTGAGAAGAGCTTCAGATTCTGTCACTTGCAGGCCATAATTGTCTGGTTCATCCACATATGGCTATAAAATTTAAAACAATATGGTAAATCATATAACGGCTACAAGATTTAGAGGGCATGCATAAGCTAGGTGCTCTTTGTCACCCCTTACCCCAATGTACTTTAAAAAAGGAAAAAAAAAAAGCAAATAGAACAGATGCCATAATCAATACCTTATTTTGAAATAACACTAATGGTATATGGAAGATTTTGATGCTTTGTTCTTACCTCATAAAACAGTGCACTATTGGAACCCAAGGAGCCATCAGCAAAAGCTTTGACACCACCTATGTAAATCCATGGGCTCAGGGCATGCCCCATTTTGTTAACAAGATCCTAAATAGGATAACGGTGACTTTAAGAAACAAGATAAGTATTGAAATCTATTGAATGTTAAGAGGCCTGGACAATTTATATCACAACTATGAATTATCTAATAGTAGGAAAAAAATATTAATCATTTCTTGATTCTTTGATTAATTTTGTCCATTGGATCATAAATGAAAAGAATAATCTGCCAAGCAGTGGATTCACTATTAGAGATAATGATGATGCAAATTCCTCTTTCTAATAAACAAGTAAAAGAAGAGCTTAGCTAAAAGCCTAAAAACTACTCATAAAGAAATATAAAGCATGTGCAGAAAGAACAATTACATATACTATTGAAGAAATTTCAGCTATAAGTCTGCCACTTCCTTTTTATATAAACATTAAACAAAAGCTGGCTATGAGCCTCGAACTTTCATGATACACCAAATAAATAGCTAGAGACACAAGGTTAATTCCTTAATACATAGAGAAATCATTGGTAGATTAGAGAAATCTGCAAGTATTGAGAAAGTCATAATGCAGCAGATTTTCCATTAGATTCTTTTTTGCTTTGAAAAGTGAAGATATTCACTTGCAAATAAAATAAGACACAAGGAAATGGAGTAGGAACATACAAAAACAATCTCTTGAAATTGAGAGACTAAAGATACATTTAAATACACTATATCAAAGCACTAGTCAGGAAGAAGCCATACCGCTAAACGTGGCCATGTCACCAATGGAAAAAATAAACAAACTCTAACTTTCATTTTTGACAAAGAATTTGCCCACTGATAAACATCTGCACAAATCATAAAAATATAAATAATAAATCAATGTAGGAGTTCTTAGGCAAAGAATCAGGTGATTCAAGTTACTTATTCATATCTGAACAAACAATGAAAAGGACAAGTAAATTACAGTTCACATGGCATTGTTTCTGGTTTTAGGGTTGTTACATAAAGAATAATACTAGATATTAGATCACCTTACTTTTCCTCCCTTTTTTCTCGTTTAAGATGGTCAATATATTTGAGACTAACTTAAGGTAATGTAAAAATGAAATTGTGCAACTGGATGAAGTAAATGTTGTTTCATCCATGTTGATCCATTGTTTTTTCATGCTCTATTGCATTTAAATGGGTTGATTGAGTTTACTGAAGCTGAGCTCAACATTAGGTTAGTACAAACTGTTGTCATATCAATTCTGAAAGATATTATTCAACACTTTTCCCCTGGCAACTAATTTTTCAGGCAGGTGATAAACAAAATAAAAAAGAAAAACAGACTATCTCAAAACAACAATTAGAAAAGGATGTTTAAAGGAATTTCATCTCAGCAGATTTACATCAAACTCAAGCTTTCGGATTGAAACCTGAAAAATCATCCCAAGAAAGACCAGTTGACACCCCGGGAGTATATCTTCCCATATCAACGACTGTTGTCACACCCCTTGACAATGCAAGATTGCTTGCTCTAAGCAATGCTTCCCTCCTGTCATCTACTGTAGCCTCTGGAATTTGGGAGCTAACAAGTATCATTGCAGAATCAATTAGTAATCCTGTAGGTTCTGCATGAAAATAATAACAGATGCAAAAATTAGTTATACCATAGCATTTGTGATTTAACAAATAAAACATTATAAAGAACTTGAAATAAAATTTGCAATCAGCAACTACTATAATTGGTATTATAAAATCATAAATTGATTATAGGAATAACAACACCAAACATGTCGTCCACATTGACACATTATATGAAGCAGAAAAGTTACTTGGTAAGAATTTCTAGCAAATGTTGGTTCAGGACAAGCTTAATCACTCTAAAACTGTAGTCACAAAACTAAGAACATAAGATTCAGAAAACAAACATGAAAATGCAAAAACCCAAGTTTCATAAATTAAGTTATTTTAAGATTCCCGGGATCCCATGTCATATGCATTAATTTAGTGTTTGATGTGCAAACACATGACAGAGGACATACAGTAATCCTTGCTAGTTGTTGGAAGGTCTCAACCGCCATGGTCTTTGATGCCATGTGTAGAAACTCACTTCACTCTTCTATTACACAAATCAATGAAACTACCAAAATCATCTAATGTCTTTGCATACAAAAAAAGTTAGATTGTCACCTCCACTGGCAGTTCTCATTATAGTTCCTCCTTTTGGATCTTCTGTTAAATTTGTAATCGCAGACAACTTTAGTGCCACAGAATTAGCCAAACCCATGTGACCATCCACTCTTGATAGCCAAACCTGCTTGTATACAACAAATAAGATACTTTGAATGTTGATGTTGAATAAGAAGGAGCCTTAAAGAAGATACTGCTTACTGGATTGTTGGGTGTAATATCATCAATCCAAGAGGCAACAGGCAAATCTCCTCCCCAAAGATCATTGTTCCATCCACCACCCAAAATCCAGGAACCCTGTTTTGTGTCTAAAAGTTTACAGCTCATTAGTTCATAATGCATAAATTAATTTGGAAGTATTTTCACTTTGAAGATCATTAATGTAAAATTGTCCCACTTGACAATATTTTTGTCAATTTGGCTATGTTATTAAGCCTTCTAGGTCTGTGCTGTTACCAAGAAGAAAAGGAACAAACAGAGTCCTTTTATGGCTGAGTAACTGACCACCTAAAACTTGACAGTTTTAACGAATTTCTTATCAGAAGAAAATGCCAAAATATACTCACAACAGTCACAGTAAGAACTAATGAAATCAAAGAGATGATAGTTGACACATGAAATTAAAGACATGAAGATTATCAGATTTGCATATTTTCATTATATTACCATTCAGATGAGATTTTTTCATTAATTTGGAACCTCTCAGCATAGTTATGAACTGCCAAAACCATTTAACATTTGAGAAAAGTGTTAAGAAAGAATATGAATTGATGACATATTTGGTCATCTTCAAGTAAACAGTAATATGCACACACACACACTGAACTAACAGTAGTAAATAAGCATACAAAAGCTCAGGGCTTACTTTTCACTGTATTTTTTATCTTTCTTACAAAATTCTCCTTTGCATTTACACCTCTCAGTTCCACCTGCATCATCTGCTTCCCACTGATGCTATTTAACACAATGTACATAAAGTACATATGCAAACACTACTGGTTTGTTTGGATAGTAGAGAATGGAAGAAAGGAAAGGGAAGAGAGGGCTATCCTTCAAAATATAAAGTAAAAATGGGAAGATAGCCCTACATTTCCTTTCCTTCCCCTTCATTTCTACAGTCCCAAACATATCCTAAGGATTTTTCATACAAAGGAAAAAAAAAAAAAAATAGGCTTAGACACAACAGCATCTGGTTAATCAGCTGGTAGTGGGTAGTATGTGTATGCATAAACTCCTAAATTTCTAAATGATGGAAAAGAAAAATTAAAATATGGGGTTTCCACTAAACCTGCAGTCCACCAAATAACATATGCACGTGGGAATCAATAAACCCAGGAACCACAACTTTTCCACCAACATCCAATTCTTCAGTTCCATAACCTGCCAATTCCTAATACATTAAAAAAAAATAAAAAAGAAAAAAGAAAAATCTTTATCATTAGCAATTGAAGCCGACAACTCCATATATACATGCACAACAATAGTTGTAAAAATGTAACTAATTTTGCGAACAGATAGTGAATTGAAACAGAAAAAACCTTGACAAAGGAATAGTTCCCAACGCGAACAATCCTCCCTTTGTGCACTGCCATGGATTCTGCAAATGGGAGAGAGTCGTCGCTTGTATAAACTATCCCATTCCTCACAATCAAATGCGCCGCCAAAGGTCGCTGCAACTTAAGATCTGCAAAAACCACAAATTCAAGTTCAATTTCCATGTATATAACTATAAAACTAGATTGGGCAGACGAAAAGAGCCATATTTCTCGAATATGCATCAAAATTATTTTTGAAATGAATGGAGAGAGGTAGAAGTTGTCATTACAGTTGCAGTGAAGAAGAGGCACAGAGACAATGCCGAGGAAGAGAGCAACTGAAGCAGATAGAAGAACGTAAAAGTTCATGGGAGCTCAGCAATCTGTGCCTTTGTTTAGCTTTGTCTTGCCATGGCGAAGTCTAGAAGCTGGACAGAACAGAGCTGCGTAAGTGCAAGCCACGAGAACGCTGAACAACTATCGTCTTAATTTATTAATTTCACCGGCAAATTACGCATACCTAGACTTAATCAAGCCAAATTCATATTCTTTTATATTTTTAAAATATGCACACCTCATTTATTTCCCTTGGATTTTAGCTCTTTTAAAGATTATGATGCAATTTAAAATATAAAATAGATTATCATAGTGATTTATAAGAAAATTGATGATTCAGAATATAATAAATAATAAGTAATTGATATGATAAAGTAATTTCCTAATTTGTAATTTTCCACTCATTTGATTTTCTCATAAATGATTATAATGATTCACTTTATCATCTATGATTATATTTGATATATCAAATCATTTTTACATTCTCGACAATATTTTGTAGAAATATTAGATTTTTGTATTTAGTTTAAAATTTAAAATTTACTTGAAAATATTTTTAGTCAAACATTCCTTTAATATATTCTTATAGAGCATGTAGGCATTTTAGGAGGCGTTTGTTTCAGGAAATATTTTCTATTTTTATTTCTTATTTTTATTTTTAAAATTTCAAATTTTATAAAATATGTTTGATTTTATTTACTATTTTCTGTTTTTAAGAATAATGAAAATATGTTTGATTTATCCATTTTCAATTAATTAAAAATTTTAAAATTAAATACGGAATAATAAAAAAAATATGTAATTATATTTTTTGATATAAAAATTATAAATAGTAAAATCTTATATATATAATTGCACAAATTTTTAATAATATTAAATTTATTACACTATTTATTCACAAAAAATAATTAGTTAATTCAAATTAATAACCATTGCTATTTGTTAAAAACAATAATATATTTTATCAAAAAAAAGTTATTAAGATTTTATTATTTATAATTTTTGAAATAAAAATTATAAATTATAAAATCTTATATATATATATGTATATATATAATTGCACAAACTCTTAATAATAGTAAGTGCATTGCACTATTTGTTCACAAAAAATATAAAATTTAAAGCAAAAATTAATAAAAGTTGCATAAAATTGAAAATACATTGACCATTCAACATGGATCAGAGATTCAAATCAGTCTTCAACATAATTAACGAAAAGCTAAACCCATCTCAAAAGTGCATCTAATGTCATATCGTTCATATAACACATCTCAAAAGCGCATCTAATGTCAAATCGTTCATATAACAGATGGATTTTCTTCAAATCTGGCGCTCAATCACCGCCGGCTTTCTGATAAACATAGGTAAGGCCACAATTACCATAGTAGTGCCTATCAAAGTGATTGGCCATAAAGGTGCCAGCTCCCCACTCAGCATTAGGGCACTCCTTCCTCAACCTTTGGACCTTCCCAGAATCATTGACCTTGTAGAACTGCAAAACAGCAAGCTTTACCTTCTTCTTCTTGTGCTTGATATTCTTAAGCTTTGTGTAAGTCTTCTTCTTATGCTTCATGGCGCCACCGTGAAGGTGGAGAATGAGGTGGAGGATGGACTCCTTTTGGATGTTGTAGTCGACAAGGGTCCGGTCGTCCTTGAGTTGCTTGCCAGCAAAAATGAGGTGCTGCTGGTCAGGAGGGATGCCTTCCTTATCATTTTCCCTGCGCAAAGATCTGTATCATGGATTCGATGCAGTGGGATGAAGGGGTTGTGCAATGCTTTACTCTCGGTCCTTCGACGGGTGTTGAAAACAATCTTCGGTGGAGACTGTGGGTAGGAAATAGAAATTCAATTTATTTACAATAGTGTCATTGTGTTTTCAACTTTTGAAAATGGAAATGGCGAAAAACAACTTTTTTCCATTTTTAGTTTTTAACCCATTTTAGGAAATATTTCCAGAAAACATTTTCAATAAAATTAAACCAAACATGTTTCTAATATTATTTCCTATTTTCATTTTCTAACATTATTTCCTGTTTTCATTGAAAATGAAAATAGGAAATAATGAAATCAAATGCCCCCTTATATTTTCATGACATAAGAATATTTTAGTGATATAAAAAAACTATTTTACTCATCATTCCTTCAATGTTTTACCGCCTTAAACCCACCACCACTACCACTTATTACTATTGACCATCGTCCACTGTTGTTGACCACCACCCACCACTATTGATCATCACTTATTATTACTGCTTGGTCAATTTTTTAGTGTTAACCACTCAATCTTCGATGAGAACATTTTTTTTTATAATTTAACTATATTTTAGAAATATATAAATTAATTAAAACATAATTTATAACATTCCTAGCAATCTTTTTAATTGAACAAAACATGGTAATATGATATTCCCAGAAATGTATGATTTCACAAACCAAATATCACATAAAGTGCATTTCACTTTAATGGAGCCAAGCCTATTTTTTTGTGGGAAGGGAGGTAAATGTATATTTAAAATATAAAAAAATGATGAATGTGTATTTTTAAATATAGAAAAGTATAAGTGTAATTAGACTAAACTTCAAGGGAATTAAATATAATTTGCCCTATTTTAATTTTTATCTATTTAGTTGCTCAAAAAAATTTAGTTCCAATTTAGTTCACCAATTATTCAGTTACACCCAATCAAATCCCTCAAAGAATTGCAGTATCTATTTAATCCTCTAATTTTTCAATTATACCTAATCAAATCCCTATATTAATCATTTATTAAAATAATTAATAGAATATAGTTGATTTTTTAGAGTGGGAATGATAAGCATATGACTATATTACTAATGTAACATTGTCATTTTACCAAATTAGTTGTTATAGCATTAATCATTCTAAATATTAAATAACAAACTAACAGGAAGGCATAAATATGTGTAATTGAATAAATAGAATATTAAATTGATACTGGACTTCCTTCTTCTAACATGTTTTGTTGTTGTTGATGATGACCATCCTGCTGGTTTGTGGTGGCTCCAAAGCTCCTGGTTATTTTTTCTTTTGCCATCTCAGTTGATTGTCGAATCAATGGAGAAGCAGTTTGGTCCCACTAGGCATGCCAAAATGTTGACGGTCGATTTTGATAATCGATCAACCAAGGGTTCTAGAACCCAAACTACAATATGAGACGTGAAGATATGGAAAAACAACAAGAGCAAGAAGAAGAATAATAAAATGAACACATAGGGTTTTATCGTGGTTCGACTAAAGCCAATATGGCCCCTACGTCCATGGTGATTGTATTTACTTTGAGGTTATTTTTTTGCTCAGCTTGATAGAGTTACAATACTTATGATTTTCTCTCTATTTCAGCAGGGTTTCCGCATGTATTTTTCTCTATCTCTGTTGCAATGGTTTCCCCTCCTATTTATAGAAGAAAAGAATGCTACAAGTTGTAATTCAACATTGTAAAACTATGATTACAGCCATATCAGGCAATAAATGCTTGGCATCAGGAAATAAATGCAGGACAAATTATTGTTAGTCTTTGGAGGCTGATTTGCCAGTTAAAAGTGCATTACAGGCTGCCGGTCAGACATTAGCTGTGTCCAATTGCACCAGGGGAGCTTGTTGTAGTCTTAGTTCGCTGGAGGCTTTGACCTCGCATTGTGTGATCTGCTAATCAACTTCTGCGACCTCGCTCTAGATTGGGCTACACTTTTTGTCTTGATCTGATTCATTGGGCCTTTGTTGGCCCATTCCATTTGGTCCATAAAATACCCATAACAATTTAGAAATCAACATTTTGAGAGTGTGAAAATATTTTTAGTCTCCTAGAGACAAATCTTTTTAATCATTGCTTGTATTGTCTGATTCACTAGCTAGTGGTAGACTTTATGTGAAACACTTGTAAGAATCTTATAGTTAAGAATATTTTCCTTAATGAAAGGCATGTAAAAATCCTCAAAGTGGGAGGCAGGATTGCTTAAGTCCTTGAAAGATCAAGAGGGAATGACTATAAAGGGATTTCAAAGGAAAAAAATGCTAATGGATAATCCTAAAAGCTGGATTTGACCATGAGAGAGAGAAATAGACCCAATAGGACAATTTTCCTTTTGGACCATTTAACCTCTATATGTCGATACTATTATTTTCTTTCTCTATTTTTTACTTTCATGCACTTTAAATTACTTATTTTATATATTATTTACTTGATCTTTCATGGTAATTATTTCTTATTTCTCTTTCTGAAAGAAAAGTTTTAAAATTGACACTTGTGATTTTGACACCAATTCACCCGTGGTTTTGACACCAATTCACCCCTGTTGAGATTTTTGTCCTATAAAATCTAAGCTTTCTATTCAAGTAATTCTAGATGGTTTGACGAATTGATTAGTGCAATCTAAGCCCTCACCTATCTTTGCATTTGATTGAATGTGTTTCCTTGGCCAGAGTATTTTGGAAGCTTCATCAGGCCCACAAGTTGAGAGTAACTTTCTTACTTCTTGCTAGGATATTTTCTACAATGTGTGCATGCATCTAAACACCCCCCCGGGCCCACAAAAAAACACACGCGCGGACACGCACACTAATGCTTGTGTGTGTTTGTGATTGAAAATTTAACTTGAACTCCTCTAATGGACATGGTTTGGCCATATTGGATCCAAATGGGAAGCTTGTATTGGATTTGTTTGTGTATTGGACTTCGTTGTTGTTAGATGTTAGTACCTTAATGGATATGTATTGTAATGCATTTTCCAGGTTTTGGCTTTGTGTGTATTTATGGGTATTGGTTTGTATGTAATTCATGATGGAAGTTTTTTTTTTTTTTTTTTTTAAATTTTACCGTTACCATTTGCCTATAAAACTAGAAGATTAATTCTGAATCATAGCAAGGGAGCAAAGATGATAAGTGGTTATATGGGAAAAATGTAAAATACTCACTTTTACGTTAAGTTTGAGGTAGTTGAATTTTATCTCTACCAATTTTAAAAACTTTAAAATCAAAATCTTAAATTATATAAAATTTAAAACTAACACTAATTATTCACTTACTTAATTATTTTATTAAATTATGTGATCTTTTCATAAATTTTTTGAGTAAAAATCATAATATTATTGTATATTAGTTTATTATGTTATTTTTTACATATAATTTTCTAACTCATTTTCAAATATTTAATTAAAATTTTATATATCTAATTTCATTTTTAGTAATTATATAACACAAAAATTATGTGCAAAAAATAACATGATAAACCAACATATAATAATATTGTAATTCTTGTTTAAAAATTTATGAAAAAATCATGTAATTTAATAAAATTGTTAATTAAATAGATTATAATTATTAATTCCAAATTTTTTATAGTTTAAGGAGTTTAATTTTCAAATTTTCAAAGTTGATAAAATAAAATCTAACCACTCTAAAATTAAAAGGGATATTTTGCATTTTTTTTTTCCTATTAAGAACAAATAAGGATTTTTCTTGTTAAGAATCAGACTAGACATATTCCCAAACTCAATTGGTATGCAATTGAGTTTATGAAAATTGTCTGGATCAGCTTTAAAGAGCAGAAGAAGATCATCTACATACAAAAGATGGTTGATAGTGGGGGCATTTCTGTATGGTTTAATACCTTGAATTTGATGGTTTTTTGAGCCAAATCAAGCATGGAAGATTGCATATTGGCAAAAATAATGAAAAGGTTGGGTGAAAGTAGATCACCTTGCCTTTTGCCATGAGTTGGAAGGATCTTAGAGGTGTGGAAGCCATTGATTAATTCTAAACGTCACAGTTACGACAAATTGCATGATAATCTGGATCCACTTTGAGGGAAAAATTATTACTTGAAGCACCCGTTGGATGAAGTTCCAAGAAATAGAGTCATAAGCCTTCCTAAAATCTATTTTCAAGGCCACCTAGAACTATTTCTTGCTTTTGCACTTGTTCAAATATTGCATTATCTTAGTAAGTCAAAAGGATATTGTCTACAATGTTCTTGCCTTTAACAAACACATTTTGGCAAGGTGAGATTATATCTTCTAGAATTGATTGTAACCTTAGAATTAGAGCTTTGATTTGACTTTACACACTACATTGCACAAACTAATCTGCCTGAAATCATAAAAAAAAATTTGTTCTTCTCCTCTAGGAATTAAATACATAAGAGTTAGGTTAATAGAATTTATTAGAAGGAATCCCCTGTCAAAGACATAACCATTACATTCATATCCCTTTCTACTAACTCCCAAGACTTCTAAAAAAATCTAGCAAAAAACCCATCTGGACCAAGGCTTTTATCCAAAGCTAATTGGAAAACCAATTGCTAGATTTCTTGAGGAGCCAAAGGTTTCATCGGTAACTGAATGTGCTCCCCAAAGAGTCTAGAAATATTCAAATTATTAAGGTTGTTTGTGGCCACACTTTTGTGCTAGTGAGGAGCATTGATTTTCTGAAAATGAAGGATAGCCTCATTAACAATATTGTCAGTGTCTTCCAACCATTCACCGTTATCATTAAGGATAATCTAAGTTCTTTTCTTGGCTCGTCTCCTGGTTATTGTAGTATGCAAATAAGCCATATCCCTATCACCATTTAGCAATCAAAGCTGCCTGGCTTTTTGAGCCAACTATGATGAGAGTTAGATGATAAAAATAATTCTTCTTTCACGTTCAAAAGTTAATATAGAAATACCATGAGAAAATTCTTGAACACTACAATATAAAATGTGTCTTCTCAGACAAAATAAAAGTCAACTATCAATTTTATTGTCCATTTATCAGTTTTGTCACACTAATATGAATTTTTTTTATTTTATAAGCCATTGAAAATCCCAAAAGTTAATGATTGGTCTTCATTTATTGAATAAAGTAAAAATATATTATAATTTGAACTATAAGAACTTCTTGAAGATCTTGCCCTTTAATAAAGAACGCATGGAACACCATTTCTTTGTGAGAAGGCATGGAAGTAGAAATGAGAGATAGAAAACACGACACAATTTAAAATGTGATCTAGATGTGACATTATTCAATTAGTTGTGTGGCTAGGCCTCTGTTGGATGCGATGGAAAGATTTTGCAATAATTTGAGAAATTGACAATTTTAAAAATAGTATCACTAAGAATATACTAAGCTCCCAGTAAATCAAAAAAATAGATAACATCACTGAGAATATACTTTTATTTTTTTCATTATATTAAGGAGAGATGGAAACAAAATTTTTATATATAATAAAATAAGAATTATATATATATATGTAATAGGACTTATAAAAAACTTGCGTTTGTCAGAAAAAGAAGAAGATCCAAATCCAAAGTAACATAGAAAAGTAAAATGAAGGAATTGATTGTTTATTGTCAAAAGGGATGTTTATATGAACTACTTCTGATTTTATAATTAAAATTGTATTGATTGATGATAATATAATGCATGCTCAAATTACAAAGTGAATTGATTGTGTTGTCATTGAGCAAACAATTAAGAAGATGTGGCACTTTGGATGGCAACTACACTGTGCCCAAAGGTTTTCAGATTCTGCTTCAAGATTAGTTTAGTTCTCCTTTGCCTCCTTCTCAGTTTCCTTGGAAACATCTATGGAAACTTAAAGTTCCTCAAAGACTCATAATGTCCATGTGAAGATGCATTGCCAACTATGCAGACATCATATCAATGTGCCTGAGCAGTGTATGTTCTGCCATCAAGAGTGTGAAACTCTTTTATTTTTGAATTGCCCTTTTTCACCTGATGTCTTCTCAGCTGGTGATTTTATTTGCTGGTTTGATGAGTTGCTCAAAAAGCCTTCTACTAATTCTGATCTAGCAGAATACATGGTTATGGTGCTTTGGGCTGTCTGGCAGCGTAGGAATGAGAGCGTTATTTGATAGCTTTGCTATTTTTTTAAATTTGTGCAACTTTAATGTTAAATTTAGCGTGAAAAGTTATGAAATGTAGTAACAATAAGGTAAGTAAACACAATGAATGTTGCATGACAGTCACGTGGTATTTCAAAATTTGTGTAAATTTATTGTTGAAAGTTACATTTGCACGATCATATAGAAAAGTAAGAAGATTTAGTAAAAAAAAATTGTTGCAAAATTTGACTACCAATTGTAAAGTTGATTTGATATTTTAGTTGAGGCATGTGACCATACTGCAGCTTTTCTTAAAAAAAGTTGCAAAATATTTTAATTTTTCTAATAGATTTGTAAGTTAATTACCAGCTTTATGGAAAGATTTAACAAGCAGATATTATTATTATTATTATAAGAAGTTGTGCTCAAAATTTTTTATCAAAGTGAACACACCTCTTAACTCACGGACACACAATATTTGATGGATATCTTATCCTCTTTGAAGTTTCCAATAATCATGGGAAAAATTATACTCATCTTTTCAAAAATTTAATTATATTTATATAATTCTATTTTTATAAATATACACTCACTTTATCATTTTTTTTCTTTTTTTTTCTTTTTACAATAGGAGAGATGAGCATAAATTTAAAATAGAAAAAAATTAGTGTATATTTTTAAAAATATAATAAATATAATTAAATTTAAAATTCAAGAGAAACAAGTGTAATTTATCCATAATTATATATTTTTTCACAAGTGAATTTTAATCTTCACTAGAGATCTATTTATTTGGGAGGAAAATACTTTTCTGGAAATATTTTCCTAATTATGCTATATTTGAAGTTAATAAGAAAGTTTATTAACAAAAAGTAATTTCTAATTAATAAAAATAGTAATGTATATAAGAGAAAATAATTAAAAAGAAATTACTTTCATAAATCACTTAGTACCTTCTATTTATTTATTTTTCCTTTTTTTTCTATCCCTCTTCCTCCTCTGCCACTTTTTCTCTCGTCTCACCCTAGCATTTCTCTCTCTATTTTTTTTCCTTCTTCCTTCTCTTTTATTCTCTCCTCTTTGTCATGTATTCCCATTTTATCATTTCATTTCTCTTCCACTCTCTTTCTCTTTCTCCTATCTTTCTTCTTCCCTCTCTTCTTTTATTGTACAAATTGATATTCAATAATTATATTACAAATCATCTTAATATAATATTTTGACAATTAAAAAAGTTAAAAAATGTGATTAAAAAATTTGATCAAAATCAATTAAATATGAACTATTTTTATGAAAATATGATAAAATACAAAAAATTGAATATTATTTTTTGGATGTTGTTTTTAGTACAAAATATATTTAATATTTAGTTTTTTGAAAGTAAAAATTTATTGATTTATATCATGAAAATATTCTAATAATAAAATTATTATTATGTTATTTGATTTTAAAAATAAAATTTATATGTATAACAATAATTTTAATAAAAAATAATTTATCTTTATAACGGGAGAAATTTTTTCTTATATTATTTAAATAACAAAAAAATCAATTTATTATTTTAAAAAAATTACTTTTCACACAATTTTATTTTCTGTGGAAACAGACCCATCGTAAGTGTTGTCGAGAATCCTCCATGCTCTAACTAGCGGCCAATATAATGTGAAACCGGAAACTCACTAACTAGTGGCAAATGCATGTGTTCAGAATTAAAAAGTGATCAAGTTGCAAATGTGATTCAAAATAATCCACAAACTCAACCAAAAATCAAACATTGGCAAAAGAAGTCAAACCAAAGTTCACTGAGAAAACAGCATAAAGGCCAAGAAGAACCATATATATACTCTGATTCAGGGTCAGACGCAGGAATCTGGGTCAGTGGAACTGACCCGAATCCAAAATAAGAAAATTTATAATTTAATTCTAAATTTTTTACTTTTTTTTCACTAAGACCTATTTTTTAAAAAAAATTTCAATTTAGTCCCTGCCGAATTTTCAATTTAATCCTTCTATCAAAATTTTTTTTTTAATATTATAATATTTTTTTTGAAAAACTTGAGTGGGAGCTTGAGCCCTTATTGGACCCACGTTGGGTCTGCCCATGCTCAGATTTCAAGTTTTGCCTTTTCCTACACAATGTAAATTTTTTATATTTTTCACAATGTTTCGTAACAAGTTATAATTATTTTATAAAAAGTTGTAAATCTTTTATAACTTTTTTTGTTGTTGCATTTTAAGTCATAGAATTATAATTTTTGTGTACTTTTCACATATAAAATGTGTATGAAATTACAATATTTTGTAAAAAAAAATTAAAATATATATAAAAATTTGAAAGATTTTTCGTAGAAACTTCAAAAAAGGATGTAAGTGTGTATGAAAATAAAATCTTTTTTATTCCATGCATGTGTGATTATTATATTTATGTTAACATTACTTGAAATTCTACAATATGTTTTATATTTTTCTGTGTGAATGAGACAATGTGAATGAACTGAAATATGATATCTAGTGATAGTTTTTACACTAATAGTGCAAATATAATTATACTAACAATGCACAAAAATAAAAATAAAAATTCTTTATATTTTCCTTAACTTTTTTGTATTTCTAGGTGCTTTCCTAATTAATAGGTAGCCAACACTATCAAATTTATGTTTATCACATGGTAGCTTCTATTTTGTGTGTACGTGTTCTTGGTTTACACGGACTTGTCATGCTTTTTTAGCTGTAAAAGCCAATTAAAGATGAATTAGAATTGACATTTGCACCATAGACAAAGGCACTAGACCAGTATTAAAACTAAGCCATTCCTGTGTGTTTGGCAGAAGGGCAAAGATGGCTTTCTCATCCTTGCTAGTGTTTTTGGTTAGTGTTTTGATTCTCACTCCTAAATTAGGATTTGCTAATTTTTGGATGCATCCAATCTTCAAACCTCCGCATGTGAGCCCACCATATAACGAGCCTCCATACGAGAACCCACCTTACCCACCACAGTATGAACCACCATATTATAACCCTCCATATGGGAATCCACCAAAATATGAGCCACCAAATTGCAACCCTCCTTATGGGAGGAATCCGCCAGGTTATCAACCACCTAATTATAAGCCCCCGTTTGGAAAGCCACCCGGCTACAATCCGCCAGGTTATGGACCACCCAATTATGAGCCACCAAATTACAAACCACCTGGTTACAATCCGCCTGGCTATGGGCCACCTAACTATGAGCCGCCAAATTACAAGCCACCACCAAGTTATCAGCCACCTAATTATAAGCCTCCGTTCGGAAAGCCGCCAAAATACAAGCCACCACCAAGTTATC
>JANHAO010000423.1:0-42309 GCA_026873985.1 Saraca asoca | reverse complement strand
CAACACTTGAAGATTAATGTTGAGGTTTTATTCTTTCATCTTGCATTCAATTACTGGCCATTTCTTTCCTATTTCCTCTCTGTTTTTATTGAGCTTTCTGAATTGATTGGCTTCAATTGGTTTAGTTAACTATATGATTGTTGCTTAATGATCAACTATAGAAGAGGATAGGAAAACTAGCCAATATATTAAGCTTTTAATGTGTTGTTTGCTTGGCTGAATCTTGACTACTTAGGAGGGAATCATAAATCATTCTAAGGCTTCTTGTTATGATTTTCAACAATTGAATGAATCTTAAGTGGTCAAGGATTCATTAATCTCAAGCTAGTTGATTCCCTTGGCTGGTTGCTTGTTATTTGTTGTGTTTTTGTTTTTGTTTTGTTGGTGTAGTTGTAGATTAGTTTCTGGCAAACCCTCCCATTTCTAACTCCTAATTTGATTGATAACATTATCCTAAAATGATCCAAGGGCTCAACCCGGTGTTACCTATACTACAAATAGTTTAGGTAGCTTCAGTTTATAAATTTATAATTTAATCGGCCGCGACAAACTAACAATCACTTGTCTTAGAGATCATATATTGAGAAAGTGCCAAAGAGGTTCGGATTCATGCTCTCATTATTCTACACCCATTCAAAAGGATGAGTTTCTTTCTAAAGCCTAGTGTCCTCAAAATGATGATGAGAAATCTAGAATAAATATAGTCTTGTATGCTTCTATTGTAGTTAGCTTGATGTATGCTCAAGTATGTATACATCCTAATATAGCAATTGTAGTTGGTGTACCAGAGAGATACCTAAGTGATCCTAAATAGAGACATTAGACTGCTACAAAGAAAGTTATTAGGTTCCTACAAGGTACAAGGAACTAAATCCTGACCTACAAGAGATCTAATAATCTTATTGCAACAAGCTACTAAGACTTGATTTTGCTCATTGTCCTAATGATAAGAAGTTAACATCTGTATATGTTTTTATAATGGCAGGAATAGCTGCATCATGAAAAAGTATTAAACAATTAATTACAGTAACTTCCAATATGAAAGCAAAGTAAATCGCATGTTATATAGCTACTCATGAAGTTGTATAGTTAAAGAAATTCATATATGGTTTTAACAATGTCAAGAGCATTTCAAAGCCTTTAACTATGTATTGCAACAATGCTATTATTGTGTACTTCTCTCAAAATAATAAAAGTAATGCTCATACAAAACATTTTGGTGAGAAGTATGAATTTGTGAGAGAGAAGAGCATCAAACTTGCATTAAGCATGTTTCTATGAATTGTATGCTTGCTAATCCACTAATCAAAGGCTTATCAATGCAAATATATTATGATTATTTTAAGAATATGGAATTAGTTAAGCCTTTTGGTGTTTCCAGTTAGTGGGAGTATGTAATTAATGTAATTACATTGGATATATTGTTTATCTTGAGATATAATTATTGAAATATTCATAATGAAATATTCATGTTTTGCCATATATTGTTCTTTGTGCACATTATCTGATTATGACATATTATTGGAAATATTTAAACCCTGTCTCACTATCGTGTTAAGAATATTAATTCTTATAAGGTATCTTGAGTTGATGCATAGACCATTTTGTAAAGATATACATATAATCACATTTGATATGCATGTTTGATTTCTTACACATTCCATATTTTGTTTTGATTATTGGAACATAAGTATTCAAGATATGTATGTTGCTAACATCCCTATTGGATATGATGATCTGTATTATTGGGTATGTATGCTTGACCTATGGTCATAATGGTGTTATTATTGTTGTTGTTGGCATTCACTTCTTGTAATCCAAGTTCTTATTTATTAACTATGTTGTCCAAGTGGGAGATTATTGGTATTTTTCTATATGGACTACCATAGTTTAATAAATCATATAAATTGGATTGAATGAATGTCACAATAACTAATTATTATGTGCCAATCAATTATGTGATCTAATTATTGGATCTATAATGACATTTAGGCCATTGATGGACTTTAGTGGTATGAGTCTTGTCACTGGACTAATGATGATGAGTCAGTTGGTCCAACAGGATTACAACAAGGCAGGTCCCTACTTATATCCTAATAAAGCTATAGTTGCCCCCATTAAGACTTCAAACATCATTTTCTTTTCCCTTTTCTCTACTATTATTATAAAGAGTGAACCTATTAAAGAATGCTTTGTTATCATGAATTCTTATGTAATGTCAAATATGATTTTATTACTATTAACTAAATTTATATATACAAATGTTATGCATTATAATATGATTCAATAGATCAGTTGATTGGCTATTATGATTTCCCTATTCTATGACAATTGTGATAACAATTTCATGAAATAAAATATTTTATTATGATGTGCATACAATCAATAGTTCAAACAAAAAGAAATTATATTAAAATCATGTTTTATCATGTCATGATTAAATTGGTTTCAGGGATGTTGACAGTAAAATTTGGTTTGTTCCAAATTCTGCTAATCCGAAAAGTTCTTTAGGACTTAAACTGCAATTCGGTTATGCAAATAAAGAATGAAGAGATAGGGAGGAAGAACATCAAGAATGCAAAAGGATTTTTAATATAATTTGGGCAAAACCAAGCATCATTGGTCCCTATGTCCATGGTATTATTTTATTTATTTGATAAAATTTCTATAGAGTTTCCGTAGGTATTTTCCAGACTACTCTACAATGATTTCCCTCTCCTATTTATAGAGGCTGGGAGGTTACAAATATAATTACACAAGGTGTATTTCTATTACATCAGATATATAAAGCAATAAATGTAAATGACAAGTATGGGTTCTGTAGATCGAATTCTATAGGCTGCTTTCTACACATGGGCTCTTGTAAGCTACTTCTTGCAGACTTGCCCCACAAGTTAGGTCTGAGAGGGTGCTTGCTTCACATTCACCCTCAGCAAGCTTTTAGCTGAGCAAAATGCCGCGTCCTGTAAGTTGGGGTTCATGATCTAGGGTTGCTGTTGGTCTTTGTTCAGTGAGATCAAGCTTATAAGCTCACATTTGGCAATGTGAGCTCACATAAAGTGAATTGTTAGCTATGTGAGGTGGGACTTATCTCTTAATGAGCTAGGGCTTCTCCCTCATTCTTGTGCTTTTACAGCTAGCGATCTGATGCTCTTGATTGATCTTAGCTTTTAGTGATCAAGACTCTTGTCTTATTTGGACTTATCTGCTATTGGGCCATTGCCAGCCCATTTGTGCATTACTAAAAAATACCTATAACATTAGCCCCCTAACTCTTAGTCCATTTCGCAGGCTGGGAGTTGAAGTTTACCAGTAAAAGCTTTCATTTGTGGATTATCATGTAGTTAAAGTTTTTGTGATCAGCCTATCATTTCATCTACTTCAGGCCATACCTTTTACTGTATGTGCTTCATAGCCATTAGTGTGTCAATCTCGTTTTCTTTTGAGGCATTTAATTAAGAGCAGTTGAATTTCTTTTGGACTCTTTGGTGAAACCAGGCTGGCCTATTTAAGGCATGGGAAGTCCTTCTTCCTTCTTCTCCGAGTGACCTAATAGGTGCCTTAGATAAGCCGTCATGCTTCTAATGGTCTATCTTTTTGATGAGACATGTATGGTCTGTTGCATAAGAAGTCTTTATGGACAATATTTCTTTAGGGATTCTGAGAGATCTTTCACAAATCTTGGATTATTTCCTCATGGTTATGCAGCTTTCCTAGCCATGTTCCCCTGCTTCTCAATCCTGGGGGGATAGGTGAGCTGGAAAGGAGCCTTTAGCTAAGGAAGATGACAAGAATAAGAATAAGGAGCCATTATGCTCATTGATCCTCTAGTTGGTTAGAGTTTATCTCCCATAAGCCAGTCTTCTTTTTTTATTTGTAATAGCGGTAGGCTTGCTTTGGTTTTATACTTTGAATCTTTTGATGTAAATTTACCTCATTGGGGCCTTTAATGAATGAGCTTTTCTTCATGATTCTTGCATGTCACGTAAGGTGTTCTGCATGTCATGGACAATAACGTAAATTCTTGCAAATCATTGCTAAATGAAATGTTTAGATGATTAGTCGATCATATTTTTTGATTAGTGATGAATTAAGCATCAAAGTGTCTTAGTGATGAGTAGTGTATAAGTAGGGCGCATGAGAGCTATGCTTAGTAGTAAGTCACATAAAAGCTACGAGCAATAAATCGCATGTGAGCTGCGAGCAATAAATGACATGTGAGCTACAAGCAATAGGTCATATGTATGATGAGTAGCAAGTCACACACATATGGTGCCTGATAAAGTTGGTCACATATGTGTTCAAGTTGGAGGTTGCATGTATATGGTGCCTGAGAAAATGGGTTGTATACATGATCGATAAGAGGTCATATGCACATGGTGCTTGAGAAAGTTGGTCATGTGCATGCTAGACATAAGATTGTATACATATGGTGCCTCAGAAAGTTAGTCATATGCATGAGTAAAAGGTCACATGTATAGGGTGCCTAAGAAAGTTAATCGTATGCATTACGAGGTCACATGCATATGGTGCCTCAAAAAGTTGGTCATATGTAGGAGTTGGAGGTCACATGCATACGGTGCCTAAGAAAGTTAGTCATATGCATGACAAGGTAGCGTGCATATGGTGCCTCAAAAAATTGGTCATATGTATGCTAAATCATATTAAGACAGTGTCGAGAAGTAGGTTGTTCTGATATGATAAGGTTAAGTTGATCATACTAATGTAGCGCCAAAGAGTAGGTCACATTAGCATGATACCAATTTAACCCAAAACTTAAAGGATATAGTAACAAGCTGGGATAGGGGAGCTCGCTTCTTCTGGAGCTTTCTACTGAATTTTCATTTTGTTGAAAATCTGCTCAAAGACTATTATATATAAAAATTGGGTTGCTTCTACATGCTTCATTACAGGATCAAAATATGATTCTCACTATGGCCGTCTACCCTTGTTCGAGATTCCATTGAGGCTGAGAAGGCTATTGTCCCATAAGTCGCACCATGTAATCCTTCAAGCGACCCCTCTTAATCAAGTCTTCAATTGCATCTCTAAGGGCTTGACAATCTGAAGTGTTATGCTTGACTTCGATGTAATAGGCGTAAAATTTGTTTATGTTTCTATTCACACGAGGAGTCTTTAAGGGGGTGGGAATTTTGAATCTTTTCTACCCTTTTCTGTTGCAAATATCCTACCTAAAGTATCTAATAGGATGCTGTAGTGGTCATGGCGACCTGGGTGCTAAGGTCGCTCATCCCTAGTCCTCTTAGTGAGCTGAAAATTAGAGTCGTCCTTCCTATCTCCATGATTGCTCCTTTTCCTACTCTGATCAAAGCTGTTCACTTCGAACTTCTTCGATTTGAAGGTCTCCTCCCACCTAATATATCTAGCAGCTTACTTGTAAAATTCACTCAGGTAACTCACCGGAGACTTGTAAATGTTCTTGTATAACTTCCCATATTTGCAAAGTCCTGTAGAGATGGCCATAAAAACACACTCGTTTGAGGGATTATCTACACTATTAACCTCACACTTAAACTGGGTGATGTAGTCTTTTAGTGACTCATCTCTTCATTAGAAGATCATTGCGAGGTGGCAAGGTGCTGCAAGCTACCTTTTTAATGCTCTGTATTGACTAATGAACTTCCTTTGGCACTTTTCCCAGCTACCAATGCTGTGAGCCGGGAGATTTCTGAACCATGCTCGAGGCTAGCTTCCCAGTTAGTTGAGAAGACATGACATGACATTTAACTAAAGGATCAATTTTCTAGAGGTCCATCTTGACATTGAATGCGTCCAGGTGATCGTATGGATCACTATTCCCGTCATACAGCAGAATCATGGGAACTTTAAGTTAATTAGGGAGAGGCTGCTCTTCAATTTCTTTAGAGAATGGTGAGCTACTCTTGTCACGAGCTTAATCATCTTGAGCTCGAGGGTGTTCCTCTAGTCGCTTTAGCCTCTCAAACAATTCCTTTATCTGTAGGTCATGGGAGAAGCGACCTGAAGTATTTCCTTGGCTGGACCTATTTGAGCTCTTTGATTGATGCGAGCCCTCGGATCATAAACTATCATGATTCTCGCATGTTTGACAAGCTTTTAACCTCATTCACTGATTAGTGGAGTGAGCCGAGTCAGAACGTCGATCCATCTACCTAGAAAACTCTTCCTTCCGGGCTATGTTACATAGCTATTGAAGTTGCACAATGATCTCAGCCTATTTTTGCACTCCCAAAGTTTATGCTTGCATCAACACTTTAACCGCATTTGCCAACTCCCTTACCATATTCTTTAACGTTTATTGGAGTTGGTGATTTGTGTGCACCTCATCAGTTCTAAAAGCAACAGTAGGCTGGCGGTGAGTTTCGAAGAGCAAATCAGCAGCGATACCCATAACAAGAGCAGTAGAGGAGTTTGTTGTAGATACGTGACCTTCCGGCTGATCAACCAAGGCGTTTGAAGTTCTATTGGCTCTTCCTCTGGCCATTGCAGTCAAAAAGAAGATCAACCAGGATGTAGATAAATCCCTACAGATGGCACCAAAATGTTCACAGTGAAATTTGGTTGGGTTCAAATTCAGCCAACTCGAAGAGTTCTTTAAGACTCAAACTGCAATCTGATTATGCAAACAAAAAATGAAGAGATGGGGAGGAAGAATAGCAAGAATGCAGAAGAATTTTTAACGTGGTTCGGCCAAAACCAAGCAGCATTAGTCCTTATGTCCACGGTATTATTTTATTTATCTGATGAAATTTCTATAGAGTTTTAATATGTATTTTCCAGACTACTCTACGATGATCTCCCCCTCCTATTTATAGAGGTTGGAAGATTACAAATGTCATTACATAAGTTGTATTTCTGTTACATTAGATACATCAAGCTATAAATGTAAATGATAAGTATGGGTTATGTAGATCGGCTTCTACAGGCTACTTTCTGCGCATGGGCCCTTGTAAGCTGCTTCTTGCAGACTGGCCCCACAAGTTGGGTCTGAGAGGGTGCTTAGTTCACGTTCACCCTTAACAAGCTTTTAGCTGAGCAAAATGTCACATCTTGCAAGTTGAGATTCATGATCTAGGGTTAATATTGGTCTTTGTTCAACGAGATCAAGCTCGTAAGAGCGTATTGGAGATGCGAGCTCGCGCAAATCAAATTGTTAGCTATGTAAGCCGAGGCTTATCTCTTAACGGGCTGGGGCTTCTGCTTCATTCTTGTGCTCTTGTAGTTGGCAATCTGATGCTCTTGAGCGATCTTAGCTTTTAGTGGTCTAGACTCTTCTCTCATTTAGATTTATCTGCTACTGGGTCTTTGCCAGTCCATTTGCGCAATACTAGAAAATACCCATAACAAGGGACGAATTTACCTTGAATAAACCTTAAAAATTTGTGTATATATGGTTTAGAAGTACATAATGTCACCATAAAAATAACTGAAATTACATAGTGGCCCCACAAAATTTATAAAAATAAGCATAGTATTCTTTTGTCAAAATGAATAGTCTAATAAGTAAAAAAGGAGAGCGAGAAAGAGAGAGAATTAAATGCTCACATTAATACTACTATAAATTATATGTCCACCTAATTTATATGGACGTAGAAATTTTAACTCGGAGAAAAATGCATTCACCTTTTTTTTTAAGTGTGCAAAGATTATAAGAATATCTCATTTAGTTTGAAGCCCTATATTTTATTCTAATTAAGCATATTCCATTAGAAATATAACAAAATATTCTTAAAATATTTATTTATCAAGTTAAAAATAAGATTTATAAGTCAAATAATATTTAATTATCATATTACCCTCAAAATAAGAATAACTTTCTATGAAATTTACTTTGAAACTAATACAAAAAATCTATGATTTATGTTTTTTTTTTCTTTCTCTCCTTTGTTACAACGCCAAAATTTAAAGGAAAAAAAATCATTTTTTATAGAAAGAAATCAAGAGTTTGCCATTGAATATGAGATTATAATTCTTCGGATTATTGTTTCTTTTCCTCCTTCTTCTTTGTTTTTCGATTTGTTGTATTTTATTTATCATATGTGAACATTTTTTAACACACAAAGTTTTTATATTTACTTGCAATTTTTTTGCTTATTTTTTTTTTTTTTATTAGGTAAGAGTAATAATTTTTGAGGTTTTTTTTTAGATGTGAATTTTTTTTTTGGTTAATTTCTTATACATGAATACAAATTTTGAAGGTTTATTTCAAGATATGAGTTTAATATAAGCCATTTTTATTCATTCTTTCTTGCTTTTAGATAATGGCAAAATTATCATTAGTACAAAGAATTTTGCTTTTAAACCACTTTTAACATTTTAAAATGTGAAAAAAAAAATATTGAAGGGATTTTATAACACAAAACATAAAAAATGTATTCTAAAAAGAACCCATGTATTTATGTAATAAAAATAAGGGTGAAATTAGTATTTTTAACAAAAAAAAATTTTAACCGATCACAAATAAAATATGTTATGGTTGGGAGATAGAAAATATTTAATTGAGAGAAAATATAGTAAAAAAAATAAAATTTAAAGAAAGTTTATATAGATTTTAAAATTAAAGGAGATGTCTATGTATATTTGCCAAATTTCAAAAGAGGAAAAATATTTTTCTCATAATTTTTATATAAAACTGCAAACTTAGTTCAATAAGTTTAGTTTATTCTAACTTGAATTTTGAAGTCATATTTTGCTTACGGTCTTTCCCATGTCACTGAGTACCTCAGTTGAAAAATTTTCTAAATCCGTCCTTGATTGGTTCAATTGGACAAAAAAATTATTGGATCAAATGATTGATTCAATTCAATTGGACAAGAAAATTGTTAATAGATGACTCCATTGATTCAATTGAACGAAACTATAAGTCACTAATGGCTAAATAAGTTGGTTTGATTTGATTTTTGTAACGCATGAAAAAAATCAATTATAAAATAGTAATTTTCAATATTAATGAATCTACATAAATGTATATATCGACTTTTGTTATTTTTATATTTTAAATCTATACTCATATTTTTTGTCGTAAAAAATAAAAATATATAATTCTAAAAATAGAATTAAAATAAATTAAATGTTAGTTATGTTACATCGATGCTTCATATAGCAATCGTATCAGTGTGTTGGTATTCACATTTTTTCGTGTCTGTATCGTTGAAAATGTTATATCTTTATATCTGTGTCCATGTGTCACCGTGTCCGTATCCGCTGTCCGTGTAACATAAACTATTAGTATAATTTTTTTTATATATTTATTATATGCCCTTATACTGAACATTAATCATATCGCCCAAGTCACATGGGCTAGGCAGGCCTACCACACTGCTCTTATTCTCGTAGACGACGAAAACCAAAAAGAAAACCACCAAAGCCGGTCCATTTTGTTGTCTTGCGCCCAAGGCATGAAAATAGCATACTCTTCTTGGAGAGCTTCGTCCACCACCACCACCCCAGCAGAGAAGAATCGGTTTGCCGGTCATCTCATTTCTGTTGATTAACTCATCTGTTCAGAGAGACGTATAATGACGTTGTTTGACAAGATTTTGGGAGCAAACCTTTGAGGGATCCGAAGATTACTTGTCATTTTGTACAAATTTTACAAAATTGCGATCTGAAAGAACCCAATTTCTCTGTGTTCACTAAACAAGGGAGCTGGCTTGTTGTCGTGAGCTGTTCAATTATTCTTCTTTGAAGTGATATCTGAGCATTGGAGCTACATTCATATCTTGTCTCTGTCGTTATTCTGCTGTGTCATCGAAGGTTTCTGTATGTATTCATTCTCTAATTCGTATCCATAGCCAAGAAAACTGAAAAATTTTGTGCGTATTCATCCGAAACGATATGACTTTTAGTTACTTGTTTGCTTTTTCTTAATCATGGCAATCTGTTTTACCTGGTTGTCCAACATTTTATTTTTGGTTTGTTTCTGCGTACAGAGAATTCAGTGGGCAGTGATATGCTCTATTCTTTCATTTAATCTACATTCAGTACCCACAAGTGATATTTTAAGGCATAGTAAGCATTCTATTTCACAGCTAGTTTTTTTTTTTCTTTGTTTTTTTTATTTTGTTTAAGAAAGCCTGCTCTAGTGTAAGCTGTAGCAGCATTCTCGTTGCTGTTTTACATATATTGATGTAGTAAGACCGCTTTCTCATCCATTTTCTCCTTAATTTTTTGCTTTTTGGGCCAAAATTCTTGAGTAATATGTTAGAAAAAAGTTGTTATATATTTTTTTTCAATTCATATTGAAATATTACAATATTTGGTAATGCATGGATTTAGTTCTTGATTTTTGACAAGTGGTGCGGTTCTGGTTTCCAGGGGTACATGTAAAAATGGATGTAAAACCAAAGAGGAGAGCTGTTACAGAGAATGGTGATACAGGGGAGGACTTGGTTCTAGCAACTTTGATTGCAAATGGAGATGATGTTGGCCCACTTGTCAGGCACGCCTTTGAAATGGGGAGACCTGAGGGGCTCCTTCACCAGCTCAAGTATGTTGTGAAGAAAAAGGAAGCTGAAATTGAGGAGATGTGCAAGACCCACTATGAGGAATTTATCCATGCAGTTGATGAGCTTCGAGGTGTGTTAGTTGATGCTGAAGATCTCAAGAATGAGCTCCAAAGTGATAATTTTAAGTTGCAGCAGGTTGGAAGTGCCCTTCTTGTCAGACTTGAGGAGCTTCTTGAATCATATTCTATCAAGAAGAATGTCATTGAAGCTATAAAAATGTCAAAGAACTGTATCCAGGTATTGGAGCTCTGTGTCAAGTGTAACAATCACATTTCTGAAGGCCAATTTTATCCTGCATTGAAAACTGTGGATTTACTTGAAAAGAATTACCTGAAGAATATCCCTGCCAAGGCACTCAAAACAGTGATAGAGAAGAAAATTCCCCTCATAAAATTGCACATTGAGAAGAAGGTATGCAGCCAAGTTAATGAATGGTTGGTTCACATAAGGAGTTCTGCTAAAAACATTGGGCAAACAGCAATTGGTCATGCTGCTTCAGTGCGTCAGAGGGATGAGGAAATGCTGGAACGGCAGAGAAAGGCTGAGGAGCAAAATGTTTCAGGATTAGGGGATTTAGCTTATAGTTTGGATGAAGATGGTGACGAAGATTCCATTCTGAAATTTGATCTCACTCCTCTTTATCGTGCTTTTTATATTCATGATTGCCTGGGGATCCAACAGCAGTTTCGTGACTATTACTACAAGAATAGGTTCTTGCAATTGAATTCAGACTTGGACATATCTTCATCGCAATCTTTTGTTGAATCGTATCAAACATTTTTGGCTCAAATTGCAGGATACTTCATAGTAGAGGATAGGGTCGTGAGAACTACTGGGGGTCTCTTGGTAGCTGATCAGCTTGAAACAATGTGGGAGACTGCTGTTGCTAAAATGACATCAGTTTTGGACAATCAGTTCTCCCAGATGAACTCTGCTACCCATCTTCTCTTGGTGAAGGATTATGTCACACTTCTAGGGTCTACACTTCGACAGTATGGTTATGAAGTGGGTCCACTTTTTGAGGTGCTTGATAACAGCCGTGACAAATATCATGGACTTCTGTTGGAAGAATGCCGGCAACAAACTGTTGAAGTTCTTGGCAATGACTCGTATGAGCAGATGGTGATAAAAAAGGATACTGACTATGAGAATAATGTTCTGTCATTTAATCTTCAAACTTCAGATATTATGCCTGCTTTTCCCTATGTTGCACCATTCTCCTCCATGGTACCTGATATCTGTCGTATTGTGAGATCCTTTATCAAAGGATCTGTTGATTACTTGTCTTATGGAACGCGCACCAATACCTATGATGTTGTGAGGAAGTATTTGGACAAGTTCCTTATTGACGTATTAAATGAAATACTACTTGATACAATCAACAGTGGCAATATTAGTGTGTCTCAAGCGATGCAGATTGCTGCAAACATAGCCGTTCTTGAAAGAGCTTGTGATTTTTTCCTTCGACATGCGGCCCAAGTGTGTGGCATCCCAGTTCGATCAGCTGAGAGGCCTCAAGCTAGTTTAACTGCAAAGGTGGTGTTAAAGACTTCCAGAGATGAAGCTTATCTTGCACTCCTGAGTTTGGTGAACAAAAAGATCAATGAGTTTATGACTCTTACAGAAAGTATTGGCTGGACTTCAGAGGAGATAAAGCAGGATGTAAATGACTACATGAGTGAGGTGATATTTTACCTTGATTCTCTTATGTCCACGGCACAACAACTGTTACCATTGGATGCTATGTACAAAGTTGGCAGTGGAGCACTTGATCATGTTTCCAACTTAATCATGGATGCTTTTCTCAGTGATAGCGTCAAGAGGTTTAATGCTAATGCAATTATAAGTATCAACAATGATCTCAAGATGTTAGAGTCTTTTGCCGATGAGAGGTTCCATATTTCTGGCTTGGGTGAAATTTACAAGGAAGGAAATTTTAAGATGTGTTTGATAGAAGCACGGCAACTGATTAATCTTCTGTTAAGCAGTCAGCCTGAGAACTTCATGAATCCGGTAATAAGGGAGAAAAACTACTATGCACTTGATTACAAGAAGGTGGCTAGCATATGTGAGAAATTTAAGGATGCTCCTGAAGGTATCTTTGGAAGCCTTTCCAATAAAAATACAAAACAAACTGCTAAAAAGAAATCAATGGACATGCTCAAGAAACGACTGAAGGATTTTAACTGATGAGACCCTGAAAAGTATTTTTTTCTTTTGAAGTAGGGTATATCTATACTGTTCTTTTCTGTGGATGTTTAAAGTTCAGAATGAATAGTTTTCCGTTATATGTTTGGTGATAAATAATCTTTTTTATTTATATTTTGTCAAAAGACAAACTGCTTCAACATGCTTCTTCCACATCAACAAATGTCCATTATAGATTGGATAAAGAACTTCTGATATTTCTCAGCACCTGAAATTAGTTTTTTTTGGACCATTTGGCTGCTGGAATATGGTTGATTGATCATACTACGATTCCAAATATGGAGCATGGTAGTTTTTCATGGATATCAATTAGCTCTGTCTGTATATTTTCCATGTCAAGCATCTATACTGTTACTTGCTGATCTGGTTATATCGTAGCTTTCTCAATTTAATTTCATTTGCACTTTCTATCCGAATTGGGTCTTATTATTCCTTATTAACCTAGGAAAAATGCCTTCCTTAGGTTTTTGCTGCAAAACTGCAGGTGTTGCTTTGATAGCTAGATGCTTAATTTTGGATTCAACATATTTGATCTTGTCTTTTTATCATTTGGACTAATTCTTAGTTTGGTTTATTTTGCTACCGGCCTTTTCCATATCTTGTGTGTAAATCTTTCCAAAAAATATGCTTTGTTCTAGCTCTTATAGATATTGCTCAGAGACTTTGGGCCTCTTTCGTTATGTTATCGGATACAACTTTTAAGGTCTCGTAACAAAAGTTACAAAATATAATTAAAACAAGTGTTTTCATCATTTATCTTTCTAAAATGGATCGGGCTAAAAAGTGCTAATCCTCGATTGGCTAAAAGAATATGCAATTCAAATTGTACTTATCAACATGTCAATAAATGCTAATTTATTTTTTAAACCACAAAATTACTCATAATAAATGTCTATTTATTAACATAAACGTAAACACCAAAGTTTAACATTTATACTAAAATACAAAACCATAAGACACTAAAACCCTAACTTTAGACTCCACACACTAAAATCCTAACCTTAGACGGCCTAACCCATAATTCATGAACACCCGACTCCAATTACAGATTTTAATCTAAAATTTTGTGAACAAAAAGAAAAAATTTTAAATTTTTTTTACATTATTGTATAATATTGATATATGATTTTAAAAATCTTTAGGAGTCATAACCACCCCACTCTTACTAAGCTTTGCCGCCCACAACCCTAAGCACAAACTCAACAATAAATCCAAAACTCTACGTTCAAATAATTTTAGCAAGACTAATTTTGTCTTCAACATTACTAGAAAAAGACATACTATTAACATCAACAGAAATTACATGAATATTGTAAAACTTTTTTGTAAGTTACGTGATTTCCAAATCTCTTTAATTATTCCTCAAAAAGTACACTTAAGGCATTTAATAGTCTTAAGAAATCTGAATTTAACTCCATCTGTAAAAGATATTTCGTAGAAAAGAGGATTGCTTAACACATACACTCCACGCTCAAGATTGAACAACTAAAGTGTGAAGTTTGCAAGAATAAATAACTGTGGGCGGAGTAGAAGGATGGATACTATCTTAAGAAATATGAGCCTAACTTTATCCCTAAAAGATAGCTTGTAAGGAGGATCTTGTAGGGAGGAGGATTGCTTAACACTTAAAAGAAATGTGAGTTTAATAGTCTTAAGAAAAGTGCACTTACAACTCCATCCCTAAAAGATATCTTGTAAAGAGGAGGATTGCTTAACACTTAAAATTACTCCTCAAAAAGTGCACTTAAGGCATTTAATAGTCTTAAGAAATGTGAGTTTAACTTCATCTCTAAAAAATATTTTGTAGGAAGGAGGATTGTTCAACACATACACCCCATGCTCAAGATTGAACAATTAAAGTGTAAATTTTGCATAAATAAACAACTGCTAGTGGAGCAGAAGGATGGATACCATTTTAAGAAATATGAGCCTAATTCCATCCCTAAAATATATCTTGTAGGGAGGAGGATTGCTTAATACTTATAAGGAGTATTTTTACACCGTAACTAACTGATATGCGACACTTTAACAAATAAAATTTGCCTTTTAAAATTATTTTGTTGCCTCAAAAAACAAAGATTTAACTCTTGAAACAAAAAAAAAAAACTTGTATGCTATAAGGGTAGAATAATTTATTATTAATAATTGATTATATTTAATTTATTTTATGTTTCATAACATTTGTTTACAATTGATCATATATAATCTATTCTTATTTGGATGATTATAGAAAAATTATTTTTAGTATTAAATTATTAAAAATGACAATAAAGGAAGAGAGAAAAAAATGAAAATTTTGTTGTAATTATTAGAATAAGGACAATGATGATAAAAAAAGAAAAAGTGAGAATAACATTAATACAAATATAAATATTTCTCTTTATGTAATCCCAATTAAGAAAAAGTCACTCAAAGAAACTTTTTGTTTAATTAAAATTATTATCTATCATTAATCATTAAAAAATTCTAATCTTTATAAGAATTATCTCTAGAAAATATTATAATCAATTATTAGATATATAATAAATCATTAAAGAATCTAGTCGTTATATCAAATAATCATACACAAACACTAACGCAGTTAAGGGACTGTTTGGAAACCTATTTTTTTGTTTTCAAAAACAGTTTTTTTATTTTTCTGTTTTACAAAAATAAAAAAATCTGTTTGACAACCTGTTTTCAAAAACTATTTTTCAAAAACTGTTTTCTAAAAGTGTAACTAAAAAACAATTTTCAGGAAACAATAAAATGTTATTTTCCCTTGTTTTTGTATATAGCTATTTTCAGATTTTTTTCAAAAATAAGAAGAAAATCTATTTTCATAAATGATAAAGTTATAAATAATATTAAATACATTTTTTTCATCTTAAAAAATAAAGAAAACACTTATTTTCAAAATTTACATCTAAATAAGGTTTTTGTTTTTTGATTCTTAAAAATCAGTTTTTAAAAACAGTTTTTTTGATTCTTAAAAATCAGTTTTTAAAAACAGTTTTTAAAAAATTATTTTCAAAAATAATAAAATAAAAACACCTGAAAATACTTTCAAACAAACAATAAATTGTTTTCATTAATAAAAGCCTATATGTGATTTACGTCACTATTACATTACCAACATGTGTTTAAAAAAATGATAATGTATGTGAGATTGATTCTGTCGGTATCCTAAACTTAATATTTAATATTTAAGACATAATTACACAAAATTATGATGAAAATTATGTAATTCACTAATTTAATATTTTTTAACTTTTATTTTTAATATTAATATTTAAATATAATAACACCAAATTTTAAAATGAAAATCATTTTAATAATATTAAAATACCAAAATTTTATTATCTAAATAAATAATTTAAATATTAAAAATTTTAAATCAACATATTATTTAAGAATTCAAAAAATTAAAAAATTAAATTAACAATTTAATAATTTAATAGCATTAAAATTAAAAAATTAAATTAGTAATCGATTATAAATAATTTAAATAATTTATTATTATTAAAATAAATAAATATATAAATCTCATCTATGATTTAAGAGAAAAAAAATAAAACGAAAATTAAAATTTCTCTTCACTTGCTTTCTTTTAATAGGTGGAGCACATTTGCTACCTAATAACATATGAATAAGAGTGAGTACAACGTTTTTTTATATTATTAGGAAATTATATCAAAATTAACCCACATGTAATTTGCTCTATTAATATTTTACTCACCTTAATTATTTTTATAATAAACATTAAAATTTGTATATTTTTATTGCAATATCTTTTTTCTTACAGTTAAAGCCACAAAATTATAGAAGTTGAGATTGGATAAACGGGAGATTTAAAAGTGCATTTTTAAGTTTCAGTTTTGACCCGAAACACCAATTCATAATTCAAATAGTCAATCTGTAAAATCTTACTCACCGATCTTGCTGCTTGATTTTATTTTTTTACTTTAATAATAAAAAGAAGAAAATTATGTGACAAAAACATAAAAATTTTATTTTTTATTTTTTAAAGAATATTATTTTTTATAGATAATATTAATTGAACAAATTACAAATAATCAATTCTGACATTTTAAATTAAAATAAACAAAATAAAGGGCTATCTAGAATTCTAAAATCATTAAACTAGCATTTTGTTTTGGAACTTTTAACAGAAGAAAGAGAAGTGTCAATTTGAACTTATTTCTGCTAAAATTTTAATGGGAAAATAACTCAGTTACTGTATTAATGAGACCCTTACGATGGACACATTATTATTTTGTAAATCGTTGACAAAATAAAAATGGTTCAGACCACCATTATACTGTTCTCTAATATGTATTAACAATCAGTGTTCAATTTATCCAAATTTAAAGCAATCAAAATGGAGTAAAAAAAAAAATACAAACCATAATTAAACTTTTGGCGTGGCGATTGACACCATGCCATTAAAACTTAAAAAATAATAACAGTTAGCTTTTCACTATAAGTTATGTAATTTTTTTTTGAGTAAATCTCCTTTTTTTTAATTCAATTTTTTTACTTTTATTATTGTGAAAATTTGTTTATTAAATTTGTTATGCAAAATATTAATTTATTTAATTTTATTTTAGGAAGGACGAAATCAGATAAATTAATTTTTGTACGGGTAGTAATTAAGGAATGAAATTAGATAAATTAATATTTTACATAAATAAAGATAAGGGAAATTAAAATTTAGAAGGAAGAAAAGGAGATTTTATCTATATTTTTTTCTTAATAAAGAAAGAAAAATTCTCTTAAACTAGAGGCTTATATTATCACATAGACATCTTATGATATAAATAAAATTAGAAAATTACACGTTAGTTACGCATGAAATAACAATTCTATTTTGTCCACCTCCAGTTCAAAAGGTGACAATTCACCCGTTGGAGGTACAGTCCGATAGCCAAATATTCAAATGTTATTTTTCCATTCAGATTTTTTTGATATTTTATATGTTCAAATCCAACTCAATTTAAGTCTAATTTTAATATATATAATATAATTAAAACCTTTAAACATATAAACTATATTTATATTTATATATTATATTTAATGTATAAAAAAATATAAGTGAAAAATTATTATGCGTATTTAAGTCACATAATATATGTAAAATATATAATATAAACAAAAAATATATAAAAGTATGAAACAAGATCAAACCGAACCAGGTTGATTTTAAATTTGCAAATCCAAACTTGGCCCATTTATAAAATAGGGTCTAAAATCTTGTTCATACCTAACTTTTTAGCATAATTTCTGAGTCCAAATCCTATTTATTAAGGGTTGGTTTTCGATCCAAAAAATCAGACCGAGCTGTGTTTATCCACTCCTAAAATAGCATGTACCAATTTAGACATGTAACAAATAATTGTTGGGGAAACTTAGTTTGTAGATGACAAGGTGTTTTTCTACCTAGTGATGTTGCCCTCCTATTATGTGTTTTTTTGGACCAAGCAAATGGATTAGTAAAAGCCCAATAGTCGAGCTCGGCTGATAAAGATTTGAGCCTGAGGTCGCAAGAGCACGATACGAGCTTGCCCAATGCGACCCCAAGATCGCTAAAACAAGGCACAAGTTCACTTGGCACGAGCTCAACGTCGCTAGTCAAAGATTAAGAATGACCCCAGGACAGGAACTCTAACTGTCAGGATGGAGCACATTACCAGTTAGAGACTTGTTGTGGTCAAACGTTAACTTGAGGCAAGCAGCCAATCTATGAACATCAACTTGTAGCTTGTAGGACCCGTCTGCAGGAAGTAATATGTAAAAGCCGACCTATAGTTTGCAGAAGTCGACTTATAGAAGTCCAAATTGTCAGCACTTTTATTACTTGATGTAACAGATTTACAATTCATTAAATTACATTTGTAACCTCCCAGTCTCTATAAAAAGGAGGAGGAACAGATACGAAAGAGAGGCTCTAGAGAGAGATATTGTAACTCTACCAAATTTTCAATAGAGAAATAAAAATATTCATGGACATAAGGACCAATACTTGTTTTAGCCAAATCATGTTAAAAATCCTGGCGTCTTCTTCATGTTCTTCTCCTCCTTCCTTCACTTTTTGCATCTGCTTCTTGCTTGCAAAATCGGAACATAGTTTGAGGTTTTCAAGAACTGTTTTGGTTGATTGGATTTGGGCTTTCCAAATTCCACCGTCAACATTTTGGCACTAGAAGGAGGACCTCATCTGTGTTCTAGTGTATTTTTTGTTTGGTTATGATAACTAGGGGAAGAACCACCAGAAGTTCTAATGGCCCAGTTACTCAGTTGAAAAAATAGGTGGAACAATAGAGAGAACTAGTTCTTTTTGTAACAAGTATTTTCGTGGGACCTACAATAGGCAATGACGTCGACTTGCCCCTCGCAGCCCATCGCTAGCCTGCCATCATTGCTCCAGAAACCAATGAAATACAGGTGTTGCTCCAAAACCAGAAAGCCTTAGGAACCACTGTAAGAGAGCTAACTGAGGTGGTTAAAGTGCTAACACGAACCCTGGGTGCACAAAAGCAGGACAAGATCATCATAGCTAGGCAATTGCATCAGGTCATTGACTCAACTTGCTCTTCCCACTCACAGATGAGATCAAAGGTTCGCTGAGCTTGTAACGACCATGATGACTCATAATGTGAGAGCTCGCTTCGAGTTGTAAGCTCGAACTGGTCCAGTCACATGACCAAAGAGGTAGAATGAGCTAACAAACTTCTAGTTGGAGATCTGAGACACGAGATTCAAAGATAGAAGAGCTGTTCGAAAGGCTGAAACGATTAGAGGAATGCCCACAACCTCAAAATAGCTAAGAACACTATGAAGAGAGGACTCCATTTACGAGCGAGATAAAGAAGTAGACTCTTCCTTGCAAACTTAAAATCCCATGATCTCACCATATAATAGGGATACTGATCCATATGACCACCTAGATGTATTCAATGTCCAAATAGATCTCCAAACAACTAATCCTCTAGTGAAATGCTGTGTCTTCCTAACTACACTAAGAGACATACCTCAAACATGGTTTAGAAGTCTCTCAACTCATAGCATCGATAGTTAGGAAGCATGTTAATGGAAATTTATCAACTAGTACCGAGTGTTGAAGAGGTAGCTTACACCTCTCTACCACCTCGTGATGGTCTTTCAACATGAGCATGAACCATTGAAAGATTACATCACTAGATTTAGGCATGAAGCCAATTCAATAGAAAATCCCTCAAAGGAAAGCATCTTGACAGTGATCTCTATGGGACCATACAAAGATGGAAAACTATACAAAAACCTATACAAGTCCCTAGTAAGAGACCTAGCTGAATTCTACGAATGGCTGCTAAACAGGTTAGGTGGGAGGAGACCTTTGGCCCAAGGAAATCCGATCAGGCGAACAATACCAAAAAGAGAAATAATGATTGGAGTGGTAAGGATAGTCAAAAGGGTGACTCTAATAACCAGTCTGCAAAAAGGGCTAGGATTGTGTGACCTCAGTATCGAGGTTTCCATGAAAGTTATAGCATTCTATTTGACACTCAAGATAGGATCTTTACAGCAAAGAGAGATAGGGAAGACTTTGGAAAGTCTCCACCCTTAACAACTCCTAACAAGCTTAGAAACAATAGAAACAAGTTCTATGCCTACCATAATAAGATCGGGCACAATACCTCGGAGTGCTGGGTGCTCAGGGATGCCATTGAAGACCTCATCAAAAGATGTCGCCTGAGGGACTATGTTGAGCAACCTTCAGCATAGTGACCTTAGCAGCCCCAGCAACTAGCAAAGCAACAATAGTCTACTGATCAAGAGCAAGTGCTCTCCACAAGAATTATATTTTAATTCTGAAGTGAGTAAAAAAAAAAAGGTTCAAATTCAACTCACTCCTCCACTTCTGTACTATTATTTTCTTGAAATTCTTATGTTGACGTTCGCTAATTTTTAATGAATTTTTCAATAGAAATGTTGTCTAGAAAGGTCCAAAGTTTAGAATAAAGATCTGGTCATCTCATACTATGAGCTCAAAATGATGAATGTTTATGCTCGTGTTTTCAATCAACTTTAGCTCATCCAAATTAAGGAAATCAGAACCAAGGCTTGTATCCACTGAGTAACAAGATTACTATGGTATAACCCATTGAGCAACAAGATTACTGTGGTGTGACCCATTGAGTAAAAAGATTGCTACGGTGTGACCCACTGAGCAACACGATCATTGTGGAACGACCCACTAAGCAACACGATTGCTGTGGTATGACTGTTGTGGCACGATATGCCTAAGCAACGGGATTGCTATTTCACTAAGCAAGAAGATTGCAGTGGAACTAAGCAATGAAATTACTGGCAGAAGCATATTCATGTGACCTGCTTGAACAACAAGATTGCTAGTGGAGTCACATTCTTTCCCTACCTGAGTAACAAGATTGCTAGTAGAGTCATATATATTGTTCCACTGAGCAACAAGATTGTTGTGGAACTGAACAATAGGATTGTTGTTCCACTAAGCCATGGCATTGTTGTAGAATTAAGCAATAAGATTGCTATGGCATAACCAGCCTAAGCAACGAGATTGCTGGTTAGGTACTTGTTGATGGTGAAATCCAATCAACTTGTAAAGTTCAAAGAAAACCTAAAACTGTAAGTTATGAATGTAAATATGAACAAGAAAGAGATAGAGAGAAAGGAAGAACAATGGATAGTAGAAGCTTTTTAATGTGGTTCGGTAAAAGTCAGTGTGACCCTTACGTCCATAATGTTTTATATTTGCTTTTGTGTGGTTGTTTCACTGTTCAAGCTAGCAAAATAATAATACAAACATTCTCTCACTATTTGACAGAATTTCTGCATATATTTTCCCCTATATCTATTACAATGATTTCTCTTCTTACTTATAGAGGTAGTGAGGGTTACAAGTGTAATTTAACAAGTTGTAAAACTATCACTTCCACTACTATGGGCAATGAATGCTTGACGGGCAATAAATGCTTGGCAATTTCCTATTAATTTCTGGAGGCTGATATGTTGGTCTGGAAGTATGCACCTCTGACTATTGATTAGACTTAGGCATTCCATACCTATGCTTAAGGTAGCTAGCTTGGTGTCTAAACTCACATTGGGTGACTTGTTGACTATGCAAGTTAGTCCCATTCTCGAGTTTAAATGGTTGGGGGCCTGCTTCATCTAATGAGTTAGAGCTCACCTCTAGTGAGTTGGGGGTTGTTGCTTTGGCCTCATCTCTTGTACTCAGCTCACCATTGGCTATCTGATGCCTTTGCTGAGCGACCTCGATGTGGGTCATGGACGGGTTGGGCTTCTCCCCCTTAAACTTGTTTGTTGGGCTTTTGCCAGTCCATGCTAGATAATACCATAATATACCCATAGCATTAGTCCCCTAGCTCTTTGTTCATTTTGTGGATTGGAAGTTGAGTTCGGTGGCAAAAGCTAGAGATTGCGATAAGCCATGTTGTCATTCAAATTTCTATTTCATCATTTCACTTGGCCGTACCATCATTACCGCATTAAATATGTACACTTTCGCATGACTGCTAGTACGTTGATGACTAAGCCTAGTTATTTTCTAGACCATTAGATTATGAGCAGTTGATTAGTCTTTAAATCAAACAGCCGGGCCACTAGAGCCATATTAGATGAGAAACCCCTCTTTTTCCTCTTTTGATAATTGAAGTTCTGCCTCACAAGTTCTTGAGCAGTTATCTCTAGTCTCATTCTCTAGCTCCATTGATCTTGCCATTGCTATTGTTATAAATCGATCATTTTATTCAAAATCTATTTTGCCCCTATCCATTCTAGAACCTGACTCTCCCTTTTGACACAATAAGCTTTTTTAGGACTTTTACTTTTAGAATGCCTTGTTTTATGGTTTTGGGTATCGCACTGCCTCGTCCGGTGATGAATGCCTATTTGCTACTAGAAATTTTTGCCTATTTTCAGGCTATAGATTGTTGGATTTAGCTTTCTATTTCCTCAAGGTTTAATAGTCTGATAGCCTTTGTTGGTTAAGCTGCCCCAAGTTTTTAATAGTTTGGATCTCTGATATAGTGGCTTAAGGCATGTATAACTTATTGTATAGGATTTTTTTTTTGTCTAGCAAAGAGAAGCCTTAGCTTTTCTGATATGATCTGCTTGAAGTGACCGAACTATTTGTCCTTCTATGTAGATGGCTATAGTTCATAAATGCTGAGGTCACTGAATAAGGAGTGCTGAGGTCACTGAATAAGGAGTGATGATGCCTGACTCTCCAGCTCAAAACGAGGAGCTGGCATACACCCCGATTGAAACGGCCTCTAGGAGCAATGAGGTTGCTGAGCAATCTACTCCTCGACCTGACCCCAATGAGGGGCAGCAGGTCATTGAGAGCTCTTTAGATTACTTAGTATTTAATCATTACCTTTCAACCATCGAACTAGACAAACTCTGAAACATAGTTGAATATTACCATTTTCCCAAAGGTTGCGGTCTCATGGCACCTTCCCCTGGTGACCACGGAGCCCATCCTCCTCGAGGATTTGTTGCTGTTAGTACCTAACATCTCGTTGTTAGGCTCAAGTTCCCAGTTTTCCCTACATTATTAATCTATTAAATAGATTAAAGCTCTAGCCATTTCAACCAACCCAAACTCCTATTCTCAGCTTACTTCTCTTGCACTTGTGTACTTGAGAAATAATAATCCACCACCATCTACAAGAGTTTTGTGCTACCTTTTTAGCATTAGGAGTATGGGCTATCCAGATGGGATTTATTACCTTTCAGCTTGGCATACTGATTTCAAGAGGGCTCTACCGTAGGGGGATGCCAAGGGCAAATCAAACGTGGGGAATTATAAGAATCATTGGTTTTACATTTCATGTCCGTCTTTGCATCTTCTTCGTAACTTTGGTTTTGTTCTAACACCTGGTTAGCAGGCTGAGGTCATGCAACCTATCATGAATTCATATTATCATTTCTGACATTCTGTCTTATTTTTGCAAACAGGGCTAGCAAGGAGAAGGCAACGCTTGAGGCTGAGGAGGCTGAGGTACTAGACTGATTTGTTGCTATAAATAATCTAAAAAATGATCTTAAATTTGATGACAATTTCCTTTGTTCCCATAAGCTTGCTCTAGCTTTAAACACCAAGCTCACTAGAGAAATTGGAGCTCATCAAGTTAGGGATATCGATCTAGCACATTTTGAAGACTACGAGAATATGGTGAAGATTATCCTTTGAAAGCCACCTCTTGATGAGCCTGAAGACCCTGAAGTCATTGTGATCTCATTAGATCCTGATGCTACTATAGCCTCTGCTATTACAAATCAATCTCCTCTTGCTTTGACTGTAACGCCTTCACAGGAGTTAGCCCCCAACTCACGTCCTGAGGTGACCAAGGTGGTCGAGATGGTGCCCCCATCTAAACCCCCTGCCAAAAATTGAAAAGTAAACAAGGGAAAGAGGGTTGTCGCCATTTCAAAATGGGTGACTCATGGAATTGCAGCTGAGGAGCATCCATCGAGCCTTGGCCTAAAAATATAGGAGTATTTTGACTTCCTCCAGAGGGATGTAGAGTTGATCGTGGGACACCGCACCAGTCCCCTAGTGTTGGAAGTAGAGGGAGTCTCAAGTGAAGGTTGATGTGCTATACTACTTGTCATGGCTTGTTGGTAAGTAATACCTTTTTACCTTGATTCCTTTGCTCCTTTGTAGTCTAACTTGATCCATTTAATTTTTCAAGGCGTGCTAGGAACAATAAAGATGATCGAAATGCTCCTAGCTTGGGAGGAAAAGAACGCCAAACTCATGGGTGACGTGGCTACTACAACTACCACTAAGGCGTTAGACTGGAAAATAAAGCAAGGAATGTCGAGGTCACTCAAAAAGAAGCTGAGGAAGCTCAATCTTGTGAGGTGGCAGGTTGCAAGGTTATTACATCCAGTCTCAACAAAATGGTTGATGAGTTATCAAAAGTAAAAGCTGACCTAAATGTGACACTTCAGGGTGCTAAGGCAATGATGCAATGAGCTGAAGCTACAACGCAACGGGCTGAGGTTGTTAAGAAGGAGCTTGAAGTGGCTAGGTAGGAAGTCGCTTTGAAACTAGAGGAGGTCACTTGAGTTAACGTAGAGACCATTGAGCTAGTCGCGAAGGTAGTACAGAAAGCGGAATTTGAAACCTCCTCCTTTTTCTTATACACTTGGTGGGAGCAGCACCTGAATATGGACTTTTCCTTTTTTTTGTGAGGATGCTCTTAAAGAAATAAAGGGCTTCGAGAGGAGAGCTATGAAAGCTACGAAAGCCACTTCTTCTAATAAAGGTGTGAAGTTTGCAAGCGGAGTCCCTCCTGTTGAGGGTGCTATTCAAAGAAGGAGCAACTCGTAGGTCGTGGAAACCCTTGATGATCAAATGAAAGATAAACTGCTCACCCCATGCATCGATCCTTCCTCCTATAAGAGCTCAGCTTTCAAAGATCAGACTTCTTAGGATACGATCTTATAACTTTGCATTTCATTTTTGCATTTCGCATTTGATCTTGGACTTTATATGAATTTATCTCATTAAATGAGGTATTAAATGAACCTTTCCATTTTTCCTTGCCATTCTAAGCGCATCACGTTGGATGTTCTATAGAAAATAATATGCAAGTTGTTATGGATAGATTCTTGCAAATCACAACTTAATAATTGTCAATAAAAAGACTACTTGATAAGTTAATCGACATTGGTGAGTGAAATATGATAGATAATGAAATAAAATACTAAGTAGATTGTATGAATTTATATAAGTGGGCTATAACCAGTAAATCATGACTGCAAACGATACATGTCATGCTGAATGGCCAGTAAATCGCACGAAAGTGTAGCAGGTCATAAAAGAGTGTAGCCTTGATTTTCATAAATTGAATATTAAGATAGATACGAGAGACTCAGCTTCAATTTGCAATGAGCGTGAAGGGGCCACAGAAGTGTCTCAGCTAATAGTGAGTATAATGCTCAGATTGTGCTTTAGCTAGCATAAGTTCAAGTGCTTAGTGGGTGATTAGGTGCACCTCAACTGGCATATTAGGCAGGTCACATAAAGGCTATGCCTATAACTATGAGACTAGATGAAAGCTGCGCCTTTAAGTATGAGACCACATGAGAGCTGCACCTTTAAGTATGAGGTTGCATGAAAGCTGTGAGCAATAGGTCACATGAAAGCTGTGCCTTAATTAGCATAAATTAGATGCTGAGACAACCCACATAAGAAAGTCATGTTTCTGAATGATCGATCACATGTATATTGTGATGAAAAGTAAGTCGCATGTTTGTTCTTCAACTTGTAATCCATGGCAATGTATATTTGCTCAAGCTAGGCAATGTACATTTACCGGATTATCCTAGGAAATGTATATTTGCTCAAGTGAGCAATGTATATTTGTTAATTCTTCATAACAGTGTATATTTGTTGAGCAAGATAATGTATATTTGTCAGTTGATTGTAACAATGTATATTTACCGAGCAAGGCAATGTATATTTGTCATTTCTCAATTGGTGATAAATTGATCATGCAAGTTGCACCTTAGCTAGTATGCTGTGACAATGCATATTTACTAAGCAAGACAATGTATATTTATCAAGTTGATCGTGATAATGTATATTTGTCAAGCAAGATAACGTATATTTGTTAGCTTGGCTTTGTTCAGAGGGTTGTGCCTCAATAAATTGATTGCATGACAGTTGCACCTCAATTGGCTCATCGTAACAATGTATATTTACCAAGTGTGACAATGTATATTTGTCAAAATAACCATGACAATGTATATTTGTCAAGCAAGATAATGTATATTTTTCAGGTTGAATGTTTTGAGGATGCACCTCAGCTGGTACGAATTGAGTTTGTCAACAAAGTAGCTCACTTTCAGTACCAAGCTTCACTGAAAATTTATTCAAAGATTATTAGACATAATAATTTAAGATACTTTTAATTTCTGTATATCATTACAAGATTAGGATATGGTTCTTATAGTGGGTGACCGCCATTGATCAGAAGCTCACTGGGGATATTAAGATCATTGTTCCTTAGGTCGCACAACATAGTCCCCTAAATGACCTCTCTTAATCAGATCCTTGATTACATATTTAAGTGCCCAATAATCTGAGGTATTGTGCCCAATTTCATCATGGTATGTACAAAATTTGTTTTTATTTTTGAATTTGTTGGGAACCTTTGTAGGATTGGGCTTTTCGAAGTCCTCCCTATCCTTTTCCACTATGAATATCCTATCCTGAGTGTCTGATAGGATGCTATAACTTTCATAGTGATCTTGACACTGAGGTGCTCACTCCTGGCCCTTTTTACGGCCTGGCTACCGAAGTCATTATTCTAGTTCTCTTTCTTATTCCTATTGTTACTCCTTTTATTCATGTTGTAGCCATTTTTTTCGATCCCTTGATCAAATATTTTTAAGCCAAAGGTCTCTTCCCACCTGATTTCCTTGGCAGCTTACTCGTAAAATTCACCCAAGTCCTTCATGGGGGACTTGTATATCTCTTCATATAGTTTCCCATCCTTGCGAAGTCTAGCTAAGATCATGATGAGGATGCTTTCATCTGAGGGATTCTTTACATTATTAACTTCGCATCTAAACCTGGTGATATAATCTTTTAATGACTCGTCTCTCTGTTGGAAGAGCATCACAAAGTGACAAGATGGTGCAAGCTATCTTCTTTATGCCTTATATTGGTTGAGGAATGTACTCTGGCACTCCTCCCAACTGTGAATGCTACGAGCTGAAAGATTCCTAAGCCATGCCTGTGGTATTTTCTCAAGGGTGTCTAGGAAGATACAACATTTGACTAGCAAGCTAGTTATCTAAAGATCCATTTGGACATTGAACACATCCAGGTGGTCATATGGGTCACTGTTCCAATTATATTACGGGATGTTGGGGATCTTAAATTTGTAAGAAAGAGGCATTATTTGGATCTCCTTAGCGAATAGGGTCCTTTCCTCATAATGGTCTTATCGGTCTTAAGCTACAGGTCACTTTTCAAGCTGCTGTACCCTCTAAAGTAGCTCTTTGATCATAGGATCTTGTGTCTCAGACTAACAACTGGTGGTTCGTTGACTTTGATCACCTCTCTAATCATGGAAATAACAATCTGAGGCTCTGCACTTAATCCTATTTGAGCTTCCTTCTCAACAAGAGTTCTCATGTTATTGATCATCTCCATCATCGTCTTTGTGAGCTCGATACACCTTCGACCTTAACCATGAATTGTATGAATGAATAAACCTAACTCGTAGATGTTCCCCTTTGAGGGCCTTCTCCTGTTGGGGTCCTCCTCTGGGCATTGCAACCTTAACTTGTCTTTACATGCCTTGGGTCTATGAATGAGTCAACACCCTAACTGCATTGGCCAACTCCTTTATTGTGTTTTCAGGTGCCTTCTAACGCTGGTGCCATGTTTGATCTTTGTTAGTCTTAAAAGCAATAGGCCGGTGAGGGGTTAATGGTGCCATGTTAACGACAACACCTATTGTGGGGGCAACAGAGGCACCTGCAACAAGGAAGACAGAGCCCCCCAGTGGTAACCCTTACTGCTCTATGTGACCATCAAGTTGGCCAATGGTGGCACTAGTGCTCCTGGTGGTTCTTCCTTTTGCCATTATAGTTATCCAGCAAATTAGAGATAGAGAATGCAGTTTGGGATCCTTCTTTTAGCGCCAAAATGTTAATGGCAAAATTTGATTAACTTGTAAAGTTCAATGAAAACCTTAAACTGCAAGTTATGAATGCAAATGTAAACAAGAAGGAAATAGAGAGAAAGGAAGAACAATGAACACCAGAAGCTTTTTAATGTGGTTTGGCAAAAGTCAGTGTGACCCCTATGTCCACGATGGTTTATATTTTCTTTTATGTGGTTGTTTCATTGTTCAGGCTAGCAAAATAATAATACAAACATTTTCTCACTATTTTGGCAGAGTTTCTACATATATTTTTCCCTAAATTTGTTACAATGATTTCTCTTTCTATTTATAGAGGTAGTAAGGGTTACAAGTGTAATTTAACAAATTGTAAAACTATCACTTCTGCAGCTATAGGCAATGAATGCTTAATGTGCAATAAATGCTCAGCCATTCCTTATCGATTTTTTGCGGCTGATGTGTTAGTTTGGAAGTATATGCCTCTGATTACTGATTAGACTTAGGCATTCCGTACCTATGCTTAGGGTAGCTAGCTTGGTGGCCTAAGCTCACATTAGGTGACTTGTTGGCTATGCAAATTGGTCCCATTCTTAGGTTTAACCAAAGTATACTTTATGGAAGATGGTTGGGGGGCCTACTTCATCTAGCGAGTCGAAGTTCACCTCTAACAAGCTAAAGGCCATTCCTTTGGCCTCATCCTGTGTCCTAAGCTCACAATCGGCTATGTGGTACCTTTGTTGAGTGACCTCGATGCTAGGTTGTGGATGGGTTGGGCTTCTCCCCCTTGAACTTGTCTGCTAGGTTTTTGCTAGCCTATGCTAGATAGTACCAGAATATACCCATAACAGTACTCATGCGACCTATCTCATTAAGGTGTGACTCTTACGCAACCTATCTCAGTTCCCTGTTTGAGCTCATTAAGGTGTAACTTTCATATGATCTGCTAGCCATTCAACTTGGCACATATCCTTTTAAATCATACTTCATTTGCTAAAGTCAATTGCCCTACTGAGCATGTATCTTAATTGACTCTTATTTACTGGCTCACTGTGACTTATCTAAATTATGCTATCCGAGTTTGATTGACTTATTAGGCATTCAGTATCTAACATTTATCGAGCTGCGATTTGTAGGAAGAAATTCATGACAACTTATAAATAGCCTTCTGCAATCTGTCGAACATTTAACTCATTAACAAACCTCATTCACTATGATAAACATACAAGAGCTGAAACCTAGAATTACAAAAGTCTAAATGGCAATGTGAGCTTTTATCAACAAACTCAGTAAAATTCAGCTCTTAGTCCATAGAGTATACTAAGAGTTGTAGGGGTAATGTTATGGGTGATTTTTGAACTAGGCAAATGGGTTGATAAAAGCCCGACTAATAAAGATCTGAGTCTGAGGTCATGAGAGCATGACACGAGCTCATCCAATATGACCCTCAAGATCACTGAAGCAAGGCACGAGCTTGACATCACTGGTCAAAGGTCAGCAGCAACCCCAAGAAAGGAACCCTAGCTCACAAGATGGAGCACACTACCCAGCTAAAGATTCATTGTGGTCAAACATTAACCCGAGGCAAGCAGCCAACTTGCAAACACCAACTTATAGCTTATAGGACTTGCCTATAGGAGGCAATCTATAAAAGTCGACCTACAATCTGCAGAAGCCGACTTGTAGAAGTCCAAATTGTTAGCACATTTATTACTTGATGTATCAAATTTATAATTCATTAAATTACATTTGTAACCTCCCAGCCTCTGTAAAAAGGGGAAGGAACAGATGCGAAAGAGAAGCTCTAGAGAGAGATATTGCAACTCGGCCAAATTTTCAACAAGGAAATAAAAACATCCATGGACATAGGGACCAATACTGCTTGGTTTTAGCTGAATCACATTAAAACTCCTGGCGTCTTCGTTATGTTCTTCCCCTCCTTCCTTTGCTTTCTATATTTGCTTCCTACTTGTAAAACTAGAGCATGATTTAATGTTTTCAAGAATTGTTCTAGTTGATTGGATTTGGGCTTACCAAATTTCACCATCAACACCTCCTAAATTGGAGGCTTATAAAATCTGTTGGTATATTTCTAAAAATTTACAATTCAATGATTACTTCTTATAACTTTTTGATCCCACAAAGGAACTTAGATCATGATCTATGTACAATGAACTCACTCACATTCTTGGTTTTCAAATCCACTCCAAATTTGCAATCATGAATAAATGCCTATTGCATTGATTGTAAAGCAACTACTAGAATCCTCCATAGGAGAAATTACACATCCTAAGGCTTTAGATGGTGCCTTAGAGAGTAAAATGATAAAGAAAAGTGGTTGACAACTTAGTTTTTCCTTGGAAGTAAAGAAAAGCATAATTTTTTTTTAATATTTTGCTCTACTTAAGAGTAATTGGGAGATATCATTTCAAGTAATTCAGAATCCTTATTTAAAAAATAATCATCTACAAAATCAATTTATAGATAATGTGCTCATCAAATATCAATTAATCATCATTATAAATCTATTTAGGATTAATTTCTTTATTTATCTCAATTAATTATTTAAATAAATTAAATAATTAATGGATAATATATGATTAAAAATAATTCTATGTAGTATGTCTATGTGAATGCATTACACGTCATGCAACATCTCTCACTTGTAGAAGTGGGCATGCATACTCATCAATCCAATATTTGTTTTAATATCTCATTCATATGAGATGATGGAATGTGTGACCACATAAGAAAAGTACTAGCGAGTAGATGACATACTAAATCACCATTTAACTACCTTAAGTCTTGCTATACCTCAAATTATTTACTTACAATAGATTTTTTCATCTCTATTCCTCTTAAATAAAGAGCCATGCAAAACCTAATCTATGTCCTTAGTGCTCATGGTACATCTACATAAGCTTATGTAACCACCTAGGTAATAAACCACAAACCATTAGGTATAAGATTAAATGATTTTTCCTTAGATGCTAATGTTAATCCACTAAGTTTAAGCTGCTTTCCTAGACATGTTCCACTAGATCGTATCATTCTTGGCCCTTGAAGGTCATGCTAAAGTAGCAACAACCAACTTTAGATTCATAATATAGCCCAAAGGGTACAAACGTAGGACTCACAAGTCCTATAAGGCTCACACAGTGGCGAAGTAGGGACCCATTCAATCACCTTCTAACACTAATCAATTTATAGCACATGTAATATGAAATGTATGTATACATAATATTTAATGTATAAAAAAGAAAAAAAAATATGAGTGAAAAATTATTATATACATACATTAATTATTAATAATGATATTTATGTCACATAATATATTCAAAATATATAATATATACAAAAAATATATAAAAATATAAAACAAGACCAAATCAAGCCTAGTTAGTTTTAAATATGCAAATAAAAACTTGGCCTATTTATAAAATGGGGCTTAAATTGTGTCCAAACCTGACATTTGAGCATAATTTCTTAGTCTAAATCCTATTTATTAAAGGCTAGTTTTCAAACCAAAAATTAAACTGAGCTGTGTTTATCCACTCCTAAAATAGCATGTGCCAAATTTTTAGGGAAACTTAATTTGTAAGCCGTTGTCAAGGTGTTTCTTTACCTAGTGATGTTGCCCTCCTAAATTGGAGGCTTATAATATTTGTTGGTATATTACTGAAAATTTGTGATTCAATGATTACCTCTTGTAACTTTCTGATCCCACAATAGAAGCTTTATTACCTTAACTTAGATCACAATCTACATAGAACGAACTCACCCACGTTCTTGGTTGGCAAATCCACTCCAAATTTCAATTATGAACAAACGCCTATCATGTTGATTGTAAAATAGCTACTAGAATCCTTCATAGTAGAAATTACACATCCTAAGTCCCATAGGCTTTAGATGGTGCCTCTAAGAGTAAAATGATAAGGATAAGGGGAGCATGAATTTTTCTATTTTTTTCTAAATATTTTGCTCTACTTAAGAGTAGTTTGGAGATATCATTTCAATTAACTCAAAATCATTATTTAAGGAATAATTATCCACAAAATTAATTTGTAGATAATGTGCTCATCAAATATCAATCAATCACAAGTATAAATATATTTAGGACTAATTTCTTTATTTATATTAATTAATTATTTGAATAAATTAAATAATTAAAGGATAATATAGGATTAAAAATAATCTCATGTAGTGAGCTGATGTGAACACATTACATGTCACACAGCATTTCCTACTTATAGAAGTGGGCACGCATACTCTTCAATCCACTATTTGTTTTAATCTCTTAGTCATTTGGGAAATGGAATATGCAACCTGACGAGAAAGGTACCAATGAATAGGTGACATACTAAGTCACCATCTAACTAGCATGACACTACTCAAGTTTCGCTACACCACAAATCATTTACTTACACCAGACTTTTGCATCTAATAATGAGCCATGTAAAACCTAATCTACATCTTTTGTACTCATGGTTACATCTACTACATAAGCTTATGTAATCCCTTGGGCAATGAACCATAAACCTATAGGTATAAGATCAAATGATTTTTCCTTAGACGCTCATGTTAATGCACTAAGTTTAAACTTCTTTCCTAGATGTGTTTCATTGGATCATATGATTCTTAGTCCTTAGAGCTCGCTAAAGGAACAACATCCAACTTTAGATTCATAACATAGCCTAAAGTGTATGAATGTAAGACACCCACAAGTCCTATAAGGCTCATATAGTGATGAAGCAGGGACCCATTTGATCACTTCCTAACACCATGTATTATAAAATGTATGCTATGGTGGAGCTCTTACTTAGGGCTTGTCACACGTTTATCTTAAACCATTTAAAACTCAAACTAATCAGCACAAAATGACTAGTTTGAAACATAAAGCCTCAAATCTAGTTTCATACCTATGACTTAGATGTGTGAACATCCTCTTTGTTCAACTCTTTAAGTCTCATCTTAGCTCATAGTTATGGGTGGCATGATTTTTACCATAAACCCTTACTTGCCACCTAGGCAATAAGGAGATCACCTGCACATGGTACTTGATGATTATATAATTCTCATCCTATTTTGCTACTCAAGCATTGGAACAGATTTCCCATGTGAAAGGGATAATAAAAGTCTAGTGACAATATATATATACATCTAATTAACCTTTATCATAAGTCAACAAATGACAAGAAAAGAACTTTATTTTACTAAAAAAATAAGGTACAAAACAATATTATATGAAATGCTCACCAAACCTAAACCCCTAACATGCTTACTAAAAGCATATCTTATAATGAGTTTAGTAAAAGACATTAGCAAACTCATTATTAATGGTGATATACTTTAGGGAAACTAATCCTTATGCAATGAAATTATTTATAGACATTGAAGGCTAGGAGGCACACTCCTACTTTTTGTAACAACATGAGATGACTCCTTCTAACATAAACATATAGCTAATTATGAACCTACATCTATTTATTTGTACAAACTATCAACATTACTAGCCCTAGACTCCCTCTTTGATAGTAGAAAGCCATATTTTAAGCATCTATTAGATTTCTATATATCATTTTAGCTACTCACCAATACATAATCTCAAGGCTACTTTAAAATCTACTAATCATGCTAATAGTCAAGTTTACATCATAATGTTTATCAGATTAACTCTTGCATTTACATATAGAACTTTTTCCATTTCTTCCATTTCTTTCTTTATCTTAGGACATTGATCCAAGTCAGGTGAAGGCTCATATTTTTTAGAGTATCCAAGAGTTTGAAATCTGTTGATAATGCAATTTGGTTTTGGCAAATTCTAGCTAATCGAGATCAATTCTTAAACTCCAAACTACTTTTAGGTTAAGGAAATGAGAAATGAAGAGGACGGTGAAGATGGTGAAGAGGAAGAATAGCAATGACATGCAATATTTTTAACGTGGTTCGGCTAAAATTAAACGCTATTGGTCCCTACATCCATGGTAGCTTTCTATTGATTTGGAGAAATCCTTATAAAGTTTTAGTATATCTGTCTCAGTCTGTTTAGCCTTTTCTATAAGGATCCTCCCCCTTCTATTTATAGAAGGTGAGAGGTTACAATCGCAATATTACATATTGTAAATACGTTACATCAAGCATTAAATGTACAAGACAATTTAATCTCCTGTAAATTGGCTTTTGTGGGTGGCTTTCTATGGGTAGGCCCCTTTTGTCTGCTAGGGCTAAAAGTTGACGTAAGCTAGTCTGGTGCTCTATCTCATTGAGCCTTTGGGTGGGTAATGTGCTTGTCCTCGCGAGTTAAGATGTTTGGCTCAGGGTCACTACTAGCTTTCATTCAACGAGACCAACCTCGCTCTTAGAGAGGTAAGCTCTAGCGGGGTAGTTCATTTCTTGATGAACTGTTTCTCTAGCTTTTGGCTTCATTTGCATCCTGACCTCATGATTAGTGAGGTGGTGCAAATTTAACAAGCTAGACTTCTTTCACTGGTTTTTAGCTTCCACCAGGCTTCCGTTTATCTATTTTGTGAGATTGGATTCCACCCATAACAAAATCCAATTATGCAAAGTGTTCTAAGATTATTTTATTGTAGGTTTATTAATACAAACTTAAGAATATCTTAAAATAGTTAGTTGAGATTTTAACCTCAAGGATGTAGTTTTTATGATCCAAACATTTTATCTTAAATATGAAAGGTAACCACCTTTTAATTGCATGCTTTAACTCCATTTTATTCTTAGCAAGCTATCTATCATCCATATAATGTGAAAAAAATGACAAACTTATTCTCCATTCTCTTGACATACACACAATAGTCCTCTTCGAATATAGTAAAGCCTATCAATGCAAAAGCTTTATGAAATTGAATATACCATTGACTAAATGAGTGCTTAAATCCATGAATGGATTTATTTAATAAGTGGCACAACTTGTGCACTTATTCCTCGGCTCCAAAGCCATGGTCGAATCCATATAGACCTTTTGTTCTAGTTCTCTACTAAGGAGAGTTGTCTTCACATCCATTTGCAGTAACACCAAATTTAAATGTGAAACAATTATTAGGATAAAGTAAATGGACACAAATCTCACTATAGGAGATAAGATCTTTTTGTGTTCATTTAGGTGTATCTATTCACCATCAATCAAGCCTAATATGCTTAATACTTAGCTATCCGTCATGAAGCATAATCCTCTTTTATGGCACTTAGCCACTAATTCAAGGCAGGTGAATTAATCACTTCTTTGTAGAAAGAAACATATCATTATCCACAAAAATAATTAAGAAAGGCTCACATTTTGTCTCAAAGTGTCTACGAAGAACATTTCCATGCAAGATTTTTTTTATTGTGAATTTGAATAAGGTTTCAATGGTAAGCTCCATTATATGATAATCTTATGATTTTGTAAATCCAAATCTATCTCATGAGACTAGGGCATACCATTTTAAGGTTCCTTTAGCCTATAAACATTCTCTAGAAAATCTATATCTTGAGATTTGGTCTCTGTCAATTTACTATCAGGATGTTCACCATACAAAATGTATCCCTTCAAGTGTTCAAAGTATCTAATTAAGACACGCTTGTTAACTCTAAGGCATAACTTCCTAAGCTTATGAGAACTATTTGAACATAGGTTGCTAACCCCATAGGTAAGCCTTCCAAATTAGGCTTTGCATATTTTCATAACTCATATGAAATGGTGGAGACTAACTTTGAAGGTTCACAATTTAAGACATCCTAAAAAACTTATTGAGAGGTTTGCCTATGCCATCATAGACTTAGTTATGTCTAGTAGAGAACCTTTCCTTCTCTTTACAACACCATTTTGTTATAGTGTACAAGGTATTGTTAACTACATATTTATCCCTTTCTATTCACAAAACTTTTTAAACTGATAAGATAAATATTATCATCCTTGGTTAGTTCGAAAAGTCTTAATGCTCCTTTCTTTCTAATTCTCGACTTTTGCTATGAAGCATTAGAAATAATTCAAAGCTTCAAAGCGATGTGATAGTAGAAAGATTACACCATATCTCGAGTAATCATCTATAAAGGTTATGAAATAAGATGCACCCTGATGTGCTCTTACGTTTATTAGACCACATATATCTTAATAAATCAATTTTTGATAATGTAAGGCCCAATTAGCCTTTCCAAAAGCTTTCTATTTGCTTTTCTTGCAAGACATGTCTCACATGTTGAAAGCTTTATCTTGGTAAGAAGGCCTAATAGCCTATCTCCAACTAATTTTTAATATTCTATCTTATTTAAAATATCCTAATCTAGAATGACATTTAACATATAAACATCACTAGAAAAAGAATATGCAATACAAATGATGTTGTCTAAACTCAAGTCCATATTCAACATGATAAAACCATATTACAAGACACCATGACCATAGAATGTTATCAAGATAAACAAATAAATTATTTATTCTTGAAACATTTAAATTTTATCAAAGCTATAACATAAATATATTACATTAAGCAATGGTTGCATGAAACATATCATGCAAGATCAATATGTATGTATCACACATAGCAAATTGGTAGGTTCAAACATATAAAACTTCCATTGATGATCTTTTCTCATTGTTACAAAGTGTTTGCCACTGACATTTAATGGTAATTTATAGATCCTACACAATTATAGATCACATATTTTGTTGCTCATGCTTCTACAATCAAACCAAGGAAAGAATGAGTCACAAAGACTCATTAATATGCTAAAATTATAGGATAATAAGGGTAATGAAGAACATTTTTTTTTTTTGCATAGGACAATCCTTTGCAAAATAACCTTTTTTCCATAATTAAAACATTTTAGCTTTGATTTTGACTTTAGAAAACACTTGCCCCACATGACATTTGGATATTCATCCAACTCAAGGTCTAAAAGTATTCTCTTTTGCTATTTCCAACATTGAGGCCTATATCCTCCATGTTTCACAACTTGGGCCACTACTAAAGTACTAAGTTGTGAGTGATAACTAATTTCGGTAATTTGTAAATGGACTATGATAAGGGATCTAATTAAAGTTAGGATCATTCATGAGATCATGATTAGTTGCTTATTCCTCTCTAATTATGGCAAAAATTACCCAAAGGTAACTAGCCATAAAATCTATTAAATTCATCACACATTGACCTATAAGGTGAAGTCAAGGCACAAAGTTCAATGGCAAACAATCCACCATTTTTGAACTTAATTGATCACACATCTTTTTAGAAAATTTGGGTATTTCATCAAACTTCCTAAAATGGATATTGAGCAAATAGCTTTATAAATAAGCATACACTTTTATCCCTTTTAGACCAAGCATCACAAGTTGTTGGTCATGGCTATGTTAGGCCATATTCCTAACTCCAAGTTAAGACATGTCACTACTCAATTGATTGAGCAATTATTGCTCATTTAGAAAGTACTATTGCTCATGTATACTCATGGAAATCATTTCATATATTATTGCATATGGTTTAATTAGTTCATATATCTTACTACATAATTTAATTAGATATTCTAATTTTCTCATATATTACTACATCAAAAATTTCACTATGCTAGTAATTATCTTTAATAATATAAAAGAAAATTAGACTTTCAATTAAATTACCAATGCACGGGACTTTGGTGCCACATGTCCACCTCATTTTATATATTTAGAAATATGCACATATTTGAATCCATCTAAAGGATTCTATTGATATTTTGTTGCCATGGCAAAATAAAGAAATACACACCCACACCAAGTTGGTGCAAAAACACATCCCTTTACAAGGCTTCCAAAAATAAAAGACAATCCATAAAGGAAATAATTACAAGATTGAATGTTTCTACTACATCAATTTATGTCATAATTAAATAGGGATGCCACACATTATTTATGTATATGACATTATTTTGGAATATCTATTCAGAAAATTTGGTTAAAAGCATAAAGTATGTGCAATAGAATTTTAAAATTTTTCCCTAAGCCCAGATTATGTTGTTTGCAAATTAACTTATCAAGTTTTGTGTAATTAAAATAAACTTAAAATTAGTTATTTGATATATACTTTCTCAATAGTTGTTCTTGGAATCCTTGATCTTCAAATTCTAATCGATCTTTGACCAATTCCACAAACTCTCTAACAAGCCTTGTGATAAAGTCTTTTAGATTATTTTTAGGCAACTCCTTTAGATTTGATCTCCAATGCTAATGGTAATCCATATGAACCAATTTGATTCAAAGCCTTCACCAATGATCATCTAATATGTAAAGTAGGATACTTAACTCCTTATCTTAAGAGGTGCTAGCTCTCTAAGGAATCATGAATTCACCCAGCTAGGCTTGGTGTTTGAATGCAAAGAGGAGAAAAGAATAGAGATCACACTGATAGAGGTTTGGGTGCACAAAACATGTGCTAGGGTTAGTGTATTGTGTCATGTTCTCATTTCAAAGGGTTGGTATCTTTCTTCTTTAAATAGAAGAGATTGGAGCTTAAACAGGGGAGTAAGCATGAATGGCACACAAGCTACATTTTCCCTTGATTATGTTGTCCATTTCTCTAAGTGGTTAGGCTACATAGCTAATGTTTCATACTCTAAGCTTGTGTACTGCTCTCTTGCGTCCAGGGAGTCTATACTCTTTAATGAGTCCAAACTTGTTTGCCTTCTTGGGCCTTTTTTTTGTGTCCAATAAGCCTGAATTATAAGTCCAAATTTATAAACTCTTTTATGCAACAATTTTCTAAGTGAGGAACATTTCTCCACTTATAACCTCCTTTAGAGATAATATGAATCTTCTTACAATATTCAAATATCAATAGTGCTACTACTTAATAATTGTAATCTTTATTAGAATTATTAAATTATTGATTAATTAACACTTCTAATCGTATGAGAACACTTACTTAATCATTTCAAATTTCCAAGATGTTCACTAATTCAACACTTGAATTTAAAACATTTTGCATTCTAGCTTTTCCTTTGACTTTGGATCAAAGAGATTCTATCATGTGTGGCCCATTAGGATTCCATGCATGTTGGCAATAAATTTATTTACAAGAATTTACAAGCTTAATTGAATCAAAACTCTTTTTAATTCAAATACAATTTCCCTAAATTGCTCTATTAAATTCATAGATCATGATTGGCTTTAAACAAAGCATCATGACCACCTAAATGCTAAGAATAAATTTGTGGAAATCAAAACCTTTCGTGATAAGGCATTTGTGTGTAATTTAATCCTTTCATCTCTTGATATTCAAATTGGACTTAGGGTATGGTTCAAGTGTTACCATAATTTGAACATCCAATTACAGATGCATGTTTGACTATATGCTATCACACAATTGACTATACATAAAACTCCTTTTATGTATGTATCAATATATAAGCTTATGATTTTGATCATAGCGCAAGTGTCAAAACATCTTTTGAATGTCTTTCCTTGTGATCAAGGAGGATGAATTCTTTCTTGATCAGTCATTACCTTCATATATTTCATAATGCACCCAACAATCATTCGTACCTACTCTTTCAAAGTGCAAGTTTAAAATAATATCAAAGTACATAACTTCATACACAAGGTATTATGTTGATCTCAAGTATACTGATCACTTACACCACCTTTCATATGAGAAGTCCATTGACACATGATAACATTACATATGATTTCTCATGGCATGTCAATCTAGTCATATATTTTATAATACAAACCCATAAGTTTTGTCCAGACATTAGCATATCTAAAGTGTATGAGATTATTGCATTTTTCTAGAAGAATATGACATGACATATGATGGTCTAATCATAAATAACTAATATCATGTTTTCTTAATTATTCAACAACCAAGGATATTATATATAAATTATCTCATAATTACAATCCCAATTGTTATTAATTTATACATAATTATATTTCAAAGAATTTATTTAATATAGTATATATATATCAAAACATATATATACATATTGAAACTAAATTGATAAAGAACCTGAAATATCATATTTATCAAATATCCTAAGATATATAGTTTTTATGCCATTACAACCAATTGGCTTTTGGGCATCTATATTAACAATCTCCTACTTGACTTTGACCTAATCACCTTTGTATTTTATCCTGATTCTTTCTAAATGACACTCAAGCTATTATTGGGATAAAGGCTTAGTAAGGAGATCAATTACATTATTATATGTGGGAACCTATTCTATTCTTATTTCATTGCACTTCATGATTGCTTTGATCAAATGGTAACGCCTCATGATATGTGTGGATATTTGAAGAGACCTTGGTTTCTTAGCTTGTGTTATGGTCATTATTACAATTGATCTCTATCGGATTAAAAATGTTAGAAACTAACCCTAGTTCAGTGATGAACTTCTTTATCCAAATAACTTCCTTTGTTGGTTTTGAAGTAGCAAGGTATTCGGATTTGGTTGAAGAATTTGTTATGGCATCTTGCTTAGAACTTTTCCAACATGCTACGCCTCCATTAAGAGAGAATACAAATCTTAATTGTGATTTATAATCATCCTGATCTAACTAAAAACTTGTATTTATGTAATTCTCAAATTAGGATCTTCTCGATATACTAAGAACACATTCTTTGTTCTTCTTAAGTACTTAAAGATGATCTTGACTACACTCTAGTGACTTTCACCTAGATTGCCATGATATCTACTAGTGACACTTAATGCATAGGAGACATTTGGCTACTACATAGCATGGTGTACATGATTGATCCTATTGCTGATGCATAAGGAATCTTATTCATGCATTTTCTTTAATCTTTTTTCTTAGGACATTGTTTATTAAACAAGTGAATAGCATAAGACATAGGTAAGAACCCTTTTTTAGACCCATCCATGCTAAACCTTTTTGGCAATTTGTTTATGTACATAGATTGGGAGAGGCTAAGCAACCTTTTAGTTTTATCCCTATAGATCTTCATGACCAGAATATAGTTTGTTTCTCCCAAATACTTCATGGAAAAAGTTTTGGACATCTATAACTTGACAAATTATAACATGGGAATGTCATTTCGTATAAGCAATATGTCATTTATATATAGTAATAGGAAGACAAATGTACTCTCACTTACCTTTTGTACACATATGGTTCATCAACGTTCTTGATAAAGTCAAATAATTTGACTAATTTATGGATTTTCTAACTATGTGAAGCTTGCTTTAGTCCATATATGGACCTTTATAGGTTGCATACCTTATGGGGTCTAATCTTAGAGACAAAGCCCTTAAGTTGTATAATATATACATCCTCTTTCAGGTTTCCATTAAGAAAAATTGTTTTCACATTTATTTACCAAATCTCATAGTCATGATATACAGCTATTGCAAGTAAAATCCTAATGAACTTCGACTTGGAAACTAGCAAAAAGGTTTCCTCATAGTCAATACCTTGCACATGCCTATAACCTTTTACCACTAGCCTAGCCTTTTTGGTTTGTACTTTGCCATTTACATCTATCTTTCTCTTAAAGACCTACTTGCACTTAATAGGTTTGATTCCTTTAGGTGCAATGGCCAAGTCCCTTACTTGGTTTTCATGCACTGAATCCATTTCAGATTTCATGGCTTCTTGCCACTTCAAGGAATCAATATATGATATTACTTCCTAGTAACTAGTAGTGTCACGCCCCAATCCCGGGCACGTGACCGGTATAGAAGGTTACCTACAGGAATCCCTTTTTTTCAGGAAACCCCCTACAAGCCTTACCATGTAACAATGACATACCACACCCATGCATATAAATTCCATTAATCAATAATAAAATTTTAATATTTCTATCAAAAATTCAGTAGAGTTTCCTCTCTTTTCTGGACACCTGGCCATATGGCCCACATAACAATCATCAAGGGCTACATGCCCATCAAACCTGTATAACAACAAAATACAAAATAGTGGCCCAGAATATACA
>JANHAO010000422.1:0-43329 GCA_026873985.1 Saraca asoca | reverse complement strand
TCTCACCACGGGCTTCATCTTACGCATGCAATACACGATGAATGCAATATAAGATGAATGTACAACCTTTTTATCTAAATGCACATAATGTATAGTCTAGGATGCACTAGAACTCAATCAAATTGGTCTAGGGCACCCATCCAGACTAACACTTTTTTGTACTAATTTCATGATCATCCTTATGGAAGCAGGGTAGTATTTGTGCCTTGTAATTCAAATTGAGATTTGAACTAATTTTTGTATGATTTTATTATGGATAAAATTTGGTGTCATAAGATAGGTTGACAAAAGTCTAGCAGAAATCAAGTCCAACAAAGAGGCCTAGCTTGCCTGACTGTGAGATCACTAAGCAACTAGCTTGCTAAGTAGCAGCCTCCAGCTTGCTAGCAACAACTCTTAGCTCATCGATAGCTTGAGCTTGTGACCTAATCAAATTTGACCTTGCAAAACAAAGATGGCCTACAGCATCTCACCCAACTAGAATCTTGCTAAGGTTGAGCATACAGCCAACGGATAACTTGCATCATTATCCTGTAAAATGTAGCCCAAGGGTCCCACCCCTAGAAAGCATTTCACATAAATCAACCAACAGTCTGCAGAAACCAACTTGTTGTACTTTAGACTATCTTGTACATTTATTATTTGATGTAACAGAAATATAACTTGTAAATTTACCATTGTAGCCCCCTCTCCTCTATAAATAAGAGGAAGGAGCCCTTTGTAAGAGAGAGAGAAAAAGTTGAGAATATTGTACCGAAACTCTGTAAAATTATCTTCAGATAAATAAAATGTAATCGTGGACGTAGGGACCAATACCGTTTGATTTTAGCTGAGCCATGTTAAACCTCTGCATTCTTCACTCTTTTTCTCCTTCCTTCGGCCATTTTGCACCTTCTTACTATCCTAACAACCGAATAACAGTTCAGGACCCCCTTAGGTTGGCTAGATTAGGCAATACCACAACTCACCGTTAACTGATTTGAATCGACTTTTCCTAACCCTATTTTTGATGGCTTTTTGTCCTAGGAGGTGTTATTGTAGAAAGTATTATTCAATTTGGGGTTGAATGGAAACAATTTCTATAGGTGGGGTTAAAAATGAGAAAACATTGTTGGGAGCAATGCTAGGAAAGGTGGTCAGCCGAACGACGTTGCTGGTGGCAACACCACTTGTTGCCACAGGCAACGTTGCCATCAACAATGTTGTCTATGCAATGCCTATTACACTGCAGCTTACCCCCAACTAGCCTGTATCCTTTCTTGCGCCATTCTGCATGCATGCATCCTAGCCTCCTTTGTCTCACTACATGCATGCTTCTGCCTATGCCTAAAAGAAACTATTGCATAGTAGTGCATGCATGCTTAAATATCGTATGCCCATGATTTTATGTTTTTGTAAGTAATTTCTTTTCATGTTAAATAGGCAATCACTTGTTTCATTTGCATCTTCTTTTTCATTTACTTCATTTGCATATTGAAGCTCATGCTCATCACTTCTCCACTTTTACTTCTCCATTTCTTCATCTTTCTCATCCATTTCATCTACCAAATTCCTTCAACCAACATTTATTTCCTGTTTTGACAAAATTGTGAGGTAGGTTTCTATATTCTTATTTACTATTATTTTTCTGTTTAAGAATCATTTGAATCTTTTGTTCTGTAGTTAAGTTCCATTTTGCATGATTACTGAAATGTTAATTTGAATAATTATTATATATTAATTTGTATAGATTTTTTTATATGAGAAATTAATTATCTATCTTAACTATAATGGAATTATTCATTTTTTCTTGTACTAGTAGTGATAAGAGATTTGAAGTTTTAGCGATTTGAGTTTTGAAACTATTATGTTAGAAGAATAAAATTAAGATTTGAAATAGATATCAGGTGAAAAAAATGATAGAATTAATTAGTTGATTAGTGAATACCTTTTACATTAAAAATTATTATGTTAGCCACTTATATTTATGATAAAATTAATTTTCTTAGGTGTAGCTTGTAACTAACCTATATTTAAATTAGATTTCTAGTATTTAAATTTCTTATTCATAACAAAATTTTATATGTGTAATATGTGTCATGGATTTTTTATTTATGCGAGAATTATGTTATTTATTCTTTTTTAACTAGTTAGTAAGGCTTTTGTTAACATTTGTTTGAATAATTTTAAATTTTTTATCAAGTAAAAAATAAAAATCTTAATTATAAATAATGTAAATAATTAAATAGATTACTAATTGATTTTTAACACATGATACGATTGAAGTTGTTGTTTTGGTGTTCAAAACTTGTTACCTTAATTTGTAATTGTAATTAATTATTTACTATCATTTTTAATTTGATTTAATAAAATAATTAGCAATACATATTTTTAATATTATTTATTTTGATAATCGTAGTAGGATTGTTATTCTTAGAATGTCGAATAGACGCACTCATCTTCTAAATCCTAGTCTAAGATAACTCGTTACTTCAATTACAGCATCAGCATATTCCAAAGCAATATGCCAAGGGGATAATGTTAATAATACTAATGAAAGTTGATCCTTTACAAAAATTTTCAATTTCTTAATTATTTTCAACACCTTACTCCCAATTTTTTTTATACGTAGGCTGATCGAGTGCTCCACGTCAGAGACTTAGGTCATATTCCACCCTGAATCCTCGAATAGATCCCTATCTTCAGTCAAGAAGATTCTATGGTGTTTTGAGAATCAGACACATAAACATTGCTTAGCCCTTCATCAGCGCACTTGTTGAGAGATGGTGACTGAAGAAACATATGTTCCACACATCATAGGGAGAAATGACTATTACATTGCAAGATGTAGAAGTCCAATTTGGATTCCCTATGATGGTGAAGTAGTGATTGGCATTACTCGATTGTCATGGTATGGAGTGTGTGAGATATTGTTGGATGATGTTCCACCAAATGAGCTTCATTTCATCTATGGCCAAAAGCTTAACCTAACATGGTTACAAGAATGGTTAATGCTTTCTCAGATAATGCCAATGAGGAGATTGTGCAATGATATACACGTGCCTACATATTGAGATTGTTAGGTGCAATGTTATGTAATGACAAGTCAATCCATTATGTGCATTTGATGTTTTTGTCCCTGTTAGGTGATTTACAATATGCAAGGAGATATAATTGAAGGTTTGTGGTCCTATCATGGACTTATGGAGAGTTGTGCAAGGTATCCAAGGTAGAGTATAATGACATTTCTAGATGCATGTTGCTAATCCAGATATAGGCTTAGGATAGATTCCTAATCATTGTACCAGTTAGGAGAGGTTAGTCGGATCCTGACCAACAAGAGTTAATGCCTTTTGCTTTTAGATGACCTGATGCTTAGGACACAACGATAGCTCTAAGGCATGTGTTAAATACGTTTAAGGCTTCACTTGATTACTTAAAGCTAGACCATGTATGAATAATTAACCTTATTACATTATTGTCATTTACTACATGAATTTTAATTTCTATTTGTGGCACTAATTGTGATTGTGGTTTATGATGACAGGTTATCTTGAAACCTTACAGGGGTGATATGTTGGTGACCCTACCAGACTACTGTACAATGGGATAGGAGATCTGATGTTCATAAGTGTCTCTGATATGTTTCCACATTGTTGAATGGCACAACACGAACAGAGTAATAAGGCAATTTGGTTTTCAATAACCTAAACCTCACACTCAGATGTGAATGACACTTTGCATGAGTACACATGACAGGGTAAAGAATCTTGGGATTGGGTCATTATACATGAACGGTGGATTTAACTTTAGAACAATTGGTGGCAACAAATCCCATGGAGTGGCAGTGTCAAAACCATTGCACTACAACGATGAGTACATGTGATGGTATGGAACGGTGACAGGATGTTGGATTACTCCAAGTGGTGCAATAGAGGATTTAGTCATATGATTTACTGTGTTTAAACCAATTATATAGATTAAATTGAGAAATAATAGTTAATAATTTCTTTCTTCTACTTGTATGATAGGCTAACCTGGGAATAAAGTTGCAGTATATGGCCTTCGTCAATGCTGAGAGTAGACCATGTCCTAGGGTTAGATAAATCGGCATTAACTTAGTGGATATCATAGATGAGCATCATTTGAAGCTTAGCATACTCATGTCCCACCTCCATTGTCTGATGTTCAAAGGCCAGTAGTTCATATCGATCCAATTGCTAGAGGTAGATGTGCTCATAGAAGACGATGGTGAAATAAGGAGTGTGCAGATGATGCAGGACCTTTAAACACTACAATTGGTCAGGCACATGATGAGCCAAGCATGTCATACACAACACTTACTTCTTTTTCATCACAACATACATATGAAGGGGAATATGCATTTAGTATAACATCATATGGTAAGGCAAGCCCATCATATGTACCACAACCCCCTGATCTGTCACCATATATGTATGAAAGAGAGCTTTCCATAGGTTTCCACATCCATCTTCACTTTCACCACTAGGAGGAGGCACAAACATATTTTTAGACTGGTCAAGTTTCTTCCTTTCATCGCATAATTTTAAATTTAGTGTGCAACCAATAACTCCATCTTTAGTGTACATTTATGCAATAGTGACCAAGCTTCTGGCTGACCCTCCATGTCCAACTCGAGTGCAGCCCAGTCATTAAGCTCATGGTGTAAGAGTTTGTTATGGCACAATTAGATGTATGATTGGACAAGTAGGACAATAGGAACATCCAATCCCACGTCGGCAATAAGAGCATCAATATGACTCTACTTTAGACTAGTGTGAATGTTGTTCTATGTTACATTGTTTGTATATGTTATTGTTTGTAAATGTTATTGTCTGATATTGTGTTATTTCACCTATATATGTTGTGACCTATTATGACTACATTAATTGATTATATATATCTTCTAATATAAATTCATGCATAATAACTAGTAGATAACATGCATCCATGTCTGGACTTAAAATACATCAATATTAATAAAGTGTTCTAATAACACATTACATTTCAATAAAATGCCAAATAAAAGATCACATTCTTTACAAACATTACCAAAACTATTGTAATACATGCATGAAAAGATATGTACAGTGAAACCAATGAAATTAGACATAAAAATACTTACAACTGAAGAAATTACATTGCAACCAACCATTGTTTAAATAAGGAATTGTTACATTTCATGAAAATAATTACAATAGTATTTTTTTTATAGTGAATTATAATGACTATGACTACCTAATGAAATTAGACATAAAAATAATTACAATAGAAGGAAATACATGGCAACCACTCCTTAAGTAAGGAATTATTATATTTCATGTCTAATGCATAGAGCTCTTTCTACCCATTGAATCATAATTGGGACAACGCTTATAGTTGTGGCTAGTAGAATGACACAAATTACAACTTTATTTTTCTCCTCTTTCTCTGTCATATTGTTCTTCCAAGTCCATCTCATTTTGACTATGGGTAGACCTTGGTCGGCCCTTATCTCTTAGTCTAGAATAATCTGGCAATAGTATGGAGCCAACAACCTATGGCTAATAATCTTAGTGTGATACTAGTCGCCACGCACCCCAATATGCACTGACAAAAAAGTCTATATGATAAACTGGGTGTATGTATTGGTTCAAGTCCAATACATGTGAATAATGTGATAAGTTGTAATAGCATGTGAGCATGGAAAGTGTAGCTGCTAGCATTTTCCATAGGTGCATGTCCTTTGGGTGAGGTTAACAATCTATGTGTTACCTCCTTTGTTAGTGTGTGCATCAAATTTTGTCTTCACTTGGAAAATTCCATTAAGCCTACCATAAGTATGCACTGAGAAAGCACTAGCCTTTTTGATGTTTTTCTACAGAGAAATTATTAGGTCATTTGTGTGTATATGCCTGGCCAAAATTCTATTATCGGCTTTCTAACTTTATGACATAAGATAGGCTGTCAACTGGTAGAAAGTACTCTGCACCAATGCAATGATCGAAAAATTATGTATGCCTTTGAGAACACCATTAATTGCTTCTGCTAGGTTAGTTGTCATGTACCAAAGCATCACCCATCATCAAATGCTTGTGCCCAGTTTTCTTTCGGAAGTACCTCCACCCACCGACTTGCATCAGTGTTTAGGGACCATAACTTAGTGAGTCACCCTATACTAATGATTACAATAATTAAAACAATACATGTGAACTTAACATAAGCATATATAGTGCTAGGAAATGGTTACCATATCTCTTAAGGGCTATATTCTTAAAGTGTTTATTGGAGTTACTGGTCACATGGTGGATACAAAATCAATGATGACCATGAGTCAGCTGCCATCCAAAGGACTCATCATCAGCTGCTACAATAATCCCATCGTGGCGATTGGATATGAGGCATAGTCTATCAGCATTAGTGATGTGCATTCGAATCATACCCAATAACCATGACTAACTAGATTTGTTCTCAGCTTTAACAATTACAAATGTAACTAGCAATACTTTGCAATTCCCATCTTATGTGGTTGCAATCAATAGGCTATGCTTGAATTTTTCATACAAAAAGGTTCCATCAACTTGTAACACTGACTTATAAAAGGGAAATGCATCAATACAAAGTTTAAATGCCTAAAATAGCCTTTTGTACTTCACATTGTTAGGGCCAGGATATTGTCCTTGATATAAATCCCCAGTTTGTAATTGCATAATGATTTTTGGGTTCACTTGTCTTATTACTGCCAACCACCTCGACAATTGGCAGTACGAGTCATTCCAATCACCATATATTCAACTAATAGCCTTTTATTTTCCTAGCCAAGCTTTCTTATAAGAAACTTGGTAAGAGAACTGTGATTTTATCATCTATATTATCTCTGTCACAAGAAGGTTTAGTGCGGTTCTTACTTGCTTTGCATAGCATGAGGCAATGAAATCAGAGTCTATTTGCTTGTGATCTTGTGACATACTTATAGCAACACAGGTGTGGAGGCCATTATATCTTTTGACAAGCCAACAATCTTTCTTCAAATTAAAGCTTGCCCTAACCCGCTAGTTGCATTATGTACCATATTTTATGCAATACACATTTACAAATGTTAGTTTTGACTTTCAACTCTTATAATTTTGGTGTGTACTAATTGCATATTTTTTCAAGGCTAACATGACATCTTCTTTATCCTTAAATTCCAAATTGACATAAAACTTTCGCCCATCAGTCCGAGTGAAATTTTCAACTAGTTGATGTTTAGGCCTATCAAATACTTCCCAATTGACATACAACATATGTGATGAAGGAGGTACATATAGTGGTAATAGTTCAGTAACTCCTTCCTCCTCCTTAACTCCAGAGCTATTTAATAGTGGTTCATTATCATCCTTAACATCTTCATACAGATGGTCTATGCTGCATGGGTCTGAATACTACTTGTCATCACCTTATATTACAATAGCCATTGCACTACGGTCTGATGGCCACCAAAATTGGGAATAATGTGACAGTAACTTTGTTGAGAGAATATTTCCATGTATTAAGAATTCAAATCTATTACCTCAGGACTATTATCTCCAAGTTGATCTGTCATATTAATCTCTTCATTTTCTGTGTTGTCCATTCCAAACTCAACATATAATTCTAGTGTATCAACGTTGGGAAATTGATCATGACAGCAAAACATGGTACTCACATCATTATCATCAAGGAATCTAAACCATTGGTAACACATAGTATTATAGCATGATGTAAGAAACCTATACGTAATGAATGAGATATGTCTCCTGGCTCTTACTTTCCAGTTTGACACAATTTTCCTCCTAATATCATTTAACATTGCATTCCTATCTAACCGAAAAGTTCTTGGATCTAAACATTCAAAAGTCAACCCTTCATGACTATCGTACATTTTTCCATTACTGTAAGCAATTATGATTGATCATATTGATATTTTTTAATCTAGACAATCATAGCGAAGTTATTATAAAATAATTAGGTAATATGTCACAAATAACTATATATTAGCTAAAATTTCAATAAAAAAAAATAAAATTCTACCATGAATACAAAATTTAAATACTAAAATTTCAAAAAAAAAAATATACTTAAGAAAATTAACTTTCTCATTAATATCACTGACTAATATAATAAATTTTAACGTAAAAGGTATTAATTAGTCAACCAATTAATTCTTTCATTTTTTCCACCTGCTATCTATTTCAAATCCTAATTTTATTCTCCTAACATAATCATTTTAGAACTAAAATCACTAAAAGTTCAAATCTTCTATCACTACTAGTGCGAGCAAAAAAAAATATTTCTATTATTATACATGTAAGATAGATAATTTAATTTCTCATGCAAAAAAATTTACACCGAATAATGCATAATAATTATTCAAATCGTGTCAGTAATCATACTATTGATGGTGAAATTTCATTCTAAGGATCCAACATTTCAGTCAACAGAGTCGGTTCTTAAGAACCCCAAATTGCTAGTTAAAGGATGCAAGTATTGATAAGGGAAGATAAAGAAGAGAGGAAGGAGAAGAGGTAATAGACACAGAGATTTATCGTGGTTTGGCTAAAGCCTGTTCAGGCCCCTACGTCCATGCTAAATTGTATTATCAATTGAAGAATGGCAATTCTGTATGGTTTTGCAGGGTTACAACAATGCTTTCTCACTGGGCCTTACTCTATTCCAATAGAGTGTTTGCATGTAGACTCTCACTTGCCTTATCCAATGGTTCTCCATGATCATTTATAGACATAAGGAGGGTTATAAGTGTAATTTTATAGATAGCAGAATGATTACATATGTCGCTCCGAGCATTTAATGCTTGGCATCAGATAATAAATATTGGGTGAATTACTGTCGGATATCCAGGGGGCTGATATGTCAATTCTGAATGATGATCTGTCAGTTAAGGGACATATATCTCTAGTGACTGACTAGACATTTTGTACATATTCTCAACTTACTACCTTAGCAACCCGAGGAGGTGTTGATGGAACTCGCTCAGCTCATTCGATGGGTTTCACAGAGGTCATCCTTGGTGCTCGTGTGAGCCAGGGTCTTCCTTGATGGATCTGGTCCTTGCTTTGCTCGCACTTTGGTTGTCTACAACTCTTACTAAGTGACCCTAATCTAGGCTCTTTGTGCTTTTGGGCTTTGCATTTGTTTTGGTCCATGGCAAGCTTGTTTTATTTTTACTCGGAGAACACCCACAACACATACAAAATAACACTTAACTATAAAAAAAAAAATAGATTCAAATAATTCTTTAACAAAAGTAATGGTAAATAAGCATATAGAAACTTATCTCACAATTTGTCAAAGAAGGAAATAAATGAGCTTGAAGGAAAATTTGTAAGATGAAATGGATGAGAAAGGTGAAGAAGTGGAGAACTAAAGAAATGAAGAAAGAAGTGAAAAAGAAGATGAATGTGAAGAAGAAGTTGCAGAAGAAGTTTGTGGAATGAAGAAGAAGAGGTGTTTTTATAGTGTGAAGAGGAAAAAAAATGTCACGAAACAATAGTAAAAAAAAATTGTAAGTAGGTTTTCTGAGAGGCAGGCCTTCCAAGCAATCAGGCATGACTGGCAACATTTCTCTAAACAACATAGGTGACATTGGCCAGAGCAACATTGGTCATGTCAAACTGTCTGGCAGTGTTGCCATGGGCAACATTGCTTGTCTTGTGCCGGTGATGTTACCCAGTGTAGTGCAGCCCAATCACAATGTGGCCCAAAATGTTATCCAAACCAACGTTTTTAACATGGCCTAATTACTAATTAGCCTAAAACGTTACCCAAACCAACATTTTCCTAATTTTAACCCTATCCATGGAAATAATTTTACTCTAACCCTATTTGGACAATTACTTTTCAAAATAACACTATTTAAGGCAAAAATCCATTTTTGATTCTAATCATAATTCGATTCATGTGCAATTTTGGACTTCCCAAAGGTTTTCAACTTTGGATGAGCAAACTTGCCTTTTGAACTAAATTGGCTTGAGTTGAATTAGACTCTTCATATTTGACTCTCTCGATTTTACACAAATTCAAGTTTTTGGGCTTGTGATCATGCTTGCGATCTTGTTCGCATGATTAGTTTCATACAACCTCATAGTACAAACACACATTTATACAAGGTTAATTCTCATTTTCTTAACCAAGCTTCATAAGCTATCTCAGCGAGCCTTTAATTACAAAGAAACTAAGCATAAAATCAAGCTTTTTCAATCATAAAACTATATTTATATCAACAGCTCTAATCAAATTCAATCTATGACATAAGACCACATAATACTCATTTTCTCAACATAAACAAAAATTTAATGTTTTAAAATTCACAAGAGAGGTAAGAATTACTCACTTAAGTGGCTAGAAACAAAAAAATCAAAATGGTCTAACAAAGTTCTTCAATGCTCTTTATGAACAAGAAAGAAGGGCATGTTAAATTCTTAGATTTCAAGAGTTTTTCTTTCATCAAGTAGTCAAATACCATTAGATTATAATTTCATTCCATAGAAACAAGCAAGAAAAAGAAGATTTAAACCCCAATAATACCAAAAATTCATATGGGTTCATAAGATGCATAGTGAAATTAAATAGTAATTTTTGGATTCAAAAATTCATAAATCAAATTATACTTGATGAATCAACAAGATTTTGGTACTAATTTGAAGAAGAAAATGAGAGAAATTAGTAGCAAAAACATGAAAAATTATCATGAAGAAATGAGATGCTTAATTGAAGAGAGATAATATATAGAGAGAGAGCTTGCTTCCCAAGTTGAAGCTGGAAAATGTTGTATGAAATGCAATAGGAGGTGGTGTAAAGAAGAAAAGGAAACTAACTTTTTAAGGGCAAAATTGAAAAATGTAAGTCAACTTTTGCTTTTGATTTCTTCCTTGACAAGCTTTGAAAATTTTCCTTTAATGACTTTACCATCTCTCTCAAATTCGAATCTAAATTTAGTATATTCACTGATCACCAGCAGCTAAGAAATTCTAACACAATTTAATTAAATTAGTTACCTTCGTAACGACTATAATTTTGCTTTTGTTGGGTACCTGTAGGTCTAGTTTTGATTTCTCTAAAGTTTTTCAAAAATTAATTCTTAAAAACATGGATTTCATTCTATAAGCATTCAAATTGGAAATTTCAATTTTCTGAAGAACCTTAAAATTCATATAGCTTATTTCTACTATATCTGAACAATTCGTATATTAGAATTTATAGTTTCAAAGTTTCCAAAATTTTTAAATTTACCTTTTTAGATTCTATAAAAAGCTATTTTATTATTGAATTTTTTTTTTGAAAACTCGGGGCTTACAAATATATTAATCTATAATATATAACTTGTAAGTTGTCACTCAATCTATTAAATACAATTAGCACCTTCAAGAAAAATAATGAAACAATTGATATATAATCATTATTATTCATAAGTTATTATAATATATATAATTCAATTTTTTTAGACTTTAGACATCAACCATTTAGTTAAAAAATCGATGTAATTTCTCTTAGCACATATTTTTTTTTTTTAAAATCTAGACATATAATATTATACCTACTTTAAAATATGTGAAGGCTTTAGACATCGGTTATTATTTTGAAATCAACATGTAACTCATTAAGGACATTGGTTTTTTAATGTTGTGTATCTTAACTCATTTTTTTTAAAGTGGCATGTAACTTTACAACTTTCATTAGAACAAATTTCTCAAAAATACTGCAAAATAGATATTCATATAATTCTTTTAGACATCGGTTATTATTTTAAAACTAACATGTAAATCATTAAAGATAACTATTTTTATTAAAAAATCAATGTTGTTTCTCTTAACTTTTTTTTAAAAGGGACTTACAACTTTACAACTTTCATTACAATAAATATCTCTAAAGTACTACAAAATAGATATTCATATAATTCATTTTACATGTTGGTTGTTATATTGAAACCAACGTGTAAATTATTAACAACATTGGTTTTTATTAAAAAAACCAACATCATTTCTATTAACTAATTTTTTTTAAAAAAAAAAAGGCTAATTCATTACAACTTTATAACGTAGGATTATAGTACAACCAAACAAATGTACATTATAATTCATTAAAACATATATATCCAAAGTACTACAAAATAGGCAATACATTACAACTTTCTTATTGTTCTTTATCACAATATGGTAAAAAAACCCAACCTATTGATTTTAAATTTGGTCAATTTTAAATTGAGTATAAGGACTAATATCTCCAAAGCACTATAAAATATATATACATGCAACAAATCATATATCCATATATCATAGAGCAACACCATAATTTTTGTAATAGAAATCTCAATATATCCATATATCATATATCACATATTGAAATCAAATTATTATACCTCTTTTGGATTATGGTGATCTTCCTCCATTTGAGTGATTACATCACTTGTATACCTCATTATAAAGTATCCAAACTCTACATTTCCTTATTGACAAGGGCACTACAACAAATCAAATATATGTGCTTAGATAACAATTTCAATTACATATGGAATTGCTTAGGATATTATAAAAGATATTCAATATAATAAAAAAAACTTACTTGTAAGGTGATCCATTTTCTATAAGACTTTTTCCTATTACTACCTATGTAAAAATAAAACTTAATATATCTATGTAATCAAATTCATGCAAGAAACTAATACATTAATACAAGAAATCATCTATAATATAAATCACAAAAACAACTCACACTTCAACTAAGGTTTTGATATTCTTGTGCATCGGAAGACCCAAGGGATCAAGCCAATAAATGATATTTTTCTCTGCATAAATCATGCACGACATTCAGTGGTGTTTATAATAAAAAAATATCAAATAAGTAATAACAAATTGATGCCTATAATAATGAAATATCAAATATCACATTAGATACTTAAACTTGATAAATGGTGCAAAAACACATTGCCTTTTTTTTTTAGGACTTTCATGATATATGTTGTTTTTTCGCTATAGGTGGAGCTTACTGGTGCATGCAACTGTCGACATAGAAATCTGGCATCTAGCCTCTTGGTCTCACAATCATAATGTAAAAGCCTTTACAAGGAAATAAAGGAAATGGTTAAGAAAATGCTTTGAATTGTATAATAAAAATAAATTATGAATTGAAAGTTAAAGGTAAACTTACATGTCAATAAACTATGAATTGTATGTTCCTCAGGCACTAAAGCTAGAAGACATTTGACTCCTTTATATATAAACAAAAAAAAAGTGAATTATAATGTTATTTTTTTTATCAAAAATATTAGAAGCTACTTACATACTAAATGAAGTTTAAGCTTTCAGTGATAATCATTTATCTCTGTTAACTTTGAAAATGGGTCGTGGTCTTCTAAGCAATTGGCTTTCATGATGTTAGGCAAGGGAGCAAGGTGCATCTTTACCTTATCAAGAATGGGCCTCGAGTCAGAAAGTGACTACATGCCCATCTTTTGGATGTAGGCAAACATCTTCCAACCAAAGATTTCTTCCAGCTCGGTCCAAATCTCCTCTCCCACTTGAGCAGTAATATCCTCTCTTACATTTTGTGTCACTTAAGCAAAAATCTTTATAGTAAGAAACTCAAAATAAATGACGTTTTCTGGAAAGACCTACTAGTGGAGGAAGACCTCCTAAGAAAAAGAGACATAAGGCTAAAGAGAGTGCCAAAAAAGGATCTTTCATGTATAATCCTGCATAATCTCGAATGTTATCAATTTCGGTACATAGACCAAATGATACAATGCAACCAAAAGTTCCTAGATTCATGGAGATATAGAACAACATATAAGTTATCATGCTTGCATATCCACCATTTTGAGTCTCTAACAATTATTTCAATAATTACATATCCGATATAGAAAGTGATGGTCCTCTAGACACTTTAATAATCCTTTAAAATAAACCTTGAGACCCACTCCTCCCCTAACCCCTCTAACACGACCGAGATGTTCTTGTGTTCTTAATGCAACTGTTAAAATGTCTATCCCGTCAGATGGAGTAAAATCTCCCTAGGTCGATTTTCATGTGAGAGAATCCTATGGCATACAATTAAAAATATTTATTAGCACTTAACACTTATAATTACTTAAGCAATTAACACTTGCAAATTACATACAATTTTCTCAGCAATCATTTGGCTTTCTTCAATTGTATATTCACCTTTTGTGTTGACCCTAACTTGTTTCCACAATTTATATTGAGATATAGAAATTACTTGTGAATCGGATTGATTAGAAACTTCTTGTTCTGCAAGCTTTTCTTTTACCAAAGGTTGTTCAAGCTTCACATATCCTTCACAAGACAACCTATGTTTATATTTGTTTTTTGCTTATCTCTCCCTATTGACTGCACTTATACCTTGTTGACAAAAAAAATTGATAAGATGATCAAATTACTCATAATATACAATTGAAAAAAATATTAGGTAAGATGACCAAATTTACCTGAAAAGCCTCGAATGGGTGCTGCTTTAGAAAACAATCCCACATTTGTTGATTGAGGAATTTGTATTTCTTTAGGGGGTTTTGATCATTTTTCCTCTTTATGGTGATGTAATCCCTTGTCAACTAGTTTTAAAGTCCTTCCATTATCACCAACAAGCTTTAAGACATTATTTTTCTTCCCTGCATCGATATCAAATGTGGTCTACAAAACAACATACATATAGATTATACTTATATGCAATTATTCTAAGAAGATAATTATACATTTCTTAAATAAAAATGGAGATAAGTAATATATATCAAGACATCCTATCAAATGTTATTCTTGATGTCTTATGGTACTTCTTTTTATTGCATAATATTGATTGGCATTTTTATGCGTGCCAACATTCTTATATAACTCTTATATTTTGATGATGCATCCCTAATTGCTTGATCGTTGGAATTGAAGTCAATCTTCATCTTCTCTCCTCTATTACGAATAAGGGTTATTTCCTTCATAAGCATATTGGCCCTTGTACTCTTCTCAATATACTGAGAATGATCCATATAACTGTTTAAAAGGAAAAAAGTAAAAGAAGTTAACCTTACAAAACTATTATATCAGTTTTATTTTGAATGGGAAATGACTTTTACAGTTTTTATGAACTACATATGATAATTTGAATGGGAAATAATTACGTTCAAAGTTTTGATTTTTACTATATAGATTACAAGAAAACTCTTAAACGTATTCATAACTATTCTGCCAAGTGATACAAAAGAGGGAATGTATGATTAGACAATCTATGCTAAGAGATACAACAAAAAAATAAGCCCTAACTTAAATCATTTTTGATATCAAAGTAAGAAAGAAAAGAAGAAAAAAACTAAACCTTAAAATACAAACCATTAGCAAAGTATAAAGCAGAAAAAAATAAATAAAATACATCGACATAACTTAGTAAGGAAGAAACAAATATAGTATAAAAAGAATGAAATTTCATACCTCAATCAGAAATGGACTTTAAATGCGATGATTGAAGATAGCAAAGACAATCGAAAATAGTAAAAAATTTGCAGCAAGGGCTTGAAAATGATTTTGTAAATGTTTCAGGCATGGAAAAGTGAATGACAGTAAAGAGAAGAACTAACATGTTGCGTATAGAAGCCTAAACTTTAGACGTCAGTTATTAATAAGAAACTGATGTCTATTCTCAAGCATTTACATTGGTTTTTATAATAAACTGACATATAAATTTAAGATGTCTTTTTTTTTTCTTATAACAATCGATATATTAATTTTCATCATATTTATAAAAGGACCACCATTTTTCATATTATTAACATGTTAATTTTTTTATTAGTGTTTTTTCCATTTTACTTATACGTCGATTTTTACAACAACCGACGTATTAATTTTTAAAGTATTTTTAAGACAACTAGAAGTGATTTTTTTAATTAATTTTTTCCACTTTATTTTGTGGATAATAATATATTATTATTTTTCAGAAATAATTTGCACAAGGCAAATTATTTTATGAAAAAATTTGTCAATTAAATAATATTTAAATACTTATATTGATTTTTCATTAAATAATATTTTAATAATTTAATTATTTTGTACATTAAACAATATTTAATTACTTCATAAACCTGTTTGGATTGTGGTAAATACATCAATTTGTATTAAAAATTGAAATCTTTTTTATTAATTTTTTTAAAAAAAATACAGAAACTTGAATTTTTTTTTCATTTTATTTATATGTTAGTGTTTTAGGACAACCAACATATTAATTTTCAATATTTTTATCAGATAATTTGAGTTAAGTTTTTTTAATTAATTTTTTTCATTTTATTTTTTGGATAATAATATATTATTACATTTTCACTAATAATTTGCCCAAGGCTAATTATTTTTTGAAAAATTTTGTCAATTAAATAATATTCAAATACTTGAATTATTTTGTCCATTAAATAATATTTCAATGATTGAATTATTTTACACATTAAATAATATTTAATTACTTCAAAAATTTCTTCTAATTATGTTAAAGATGTTAGTTTGTGTTAAAAAATTAATGTCTTTTCTATTTTTTTTTTAAAATACAAAAACCTACTGCAAGGTTTTTTTTTTTTTCACAAAAATCAGCTACTGGCTACAATTATTTGGATTATGTTAAAGATGTAAGTTTGTGTTGAAAACCTAATGTCATTTCTAGTAATTTTTTAAAGAAAAAAAATACTAGAAAGAGCATTGAGATAAGATAAAAGGAATAAGTAACATTATTATTGAAGCTGCTAGGATTACGTGTAACAAGACAACATGTTGAAGCTGCTAGGATTGCATGTAATAAGACAATATTATTGTATGTGTTATTTTGTTAGAAGCAATGACAGCTTCAATTCAACAAAAATGTCTAGTTGCAAGTGGTATAGCAGCTTCAACAATAATACTATCTTGTTGCAGCCAATGCTATAACATTTGCTTGCAACAATTAAACATTATTGTTGAAGATGCTATACGCTTACTGGATAACAATATTATTGTTGAAGCTGCAAGCATATTGCTTGCAACATGACAACACATACATTAAAGATGATTTACAAGACAACACACATGCATATCAAGTGCACACATCGTCTTCTTGCTTAAAGGATCCATGCATATGTCCTGTTTAAAGGGAAAAAGGAAAAAGAAGGGAAATATAAACTATAAAGCTTCAGAGTAAGCTTGAGCAGAATGAAATTAAGCAACAAAAGAGAGCAAGCTAAAGCAGAATGAGAGTCAGGGAGACGCACGAGCCTTTTATAATGCATGGAGACTTTAAATGTCAGTTAATATTTGGAACCAACGTATATTATCATATATCTATCTTTTCTAATATAAATCTGACATTTAATCTATGACCTTTCATATATCTGCATTTTTTTGAATTAGTTTGTCCATTTACGTCGATTCTTACATAAACCAATGTTTAATCTACATCTCTTCATTTATTAGAAAATAAAAGTGACAAATTTATTTTGAATTATTTTGTCTATTTCATAGTCTTGGTAAAATGGAAGTAATTAATGATCATAAGAGAATTTTACAATTTTATAGTCTTGAAAAATTGAAAATTAATTGTAATAATGTGTAATATCCTGAGTTTTCTAAAACTTATTTCGGTAATTAAATGGCTTTTTGGAAAATTCGAAAAGGTGAATTTGAAAATTTTGATAATTCCAAAACTATAAATTTGAGATATAAAGTATCTAGAAATAGTGGAAATAAATTATATGAATTTTAGGAATTCTCAGAAGATTGATTTTTCCACTTTGAATGCTTATAGAATAAAATTCGTGTTTTTAAGATTTAATTTTCAAAAGACTTTGGAGAAGCTGAAACTAGGGTTACGAGTACCCTATGAATGTAAAATTATAGTCGTTACAAAGATAATTAATTTCTGTTATAATTTTATGGTCATTGGCAATCGGGGAATATGTTAAACTTGAACTCGAAGTTGAGAAAATAGGAAAAGTTACTAAAGTGAAAGATGAATCAAAGACAAAGTTGACTCAACATTTTCCATTTTGCCCTCAAAGGAGCCGGTTGCCTTTTTTTTTCTTTTAGTCTTTCCACGGTTGCATTTCATGCAACACTCTTCATCTTTCATAAGCTTACTCTTTCTCATTTTACACTTTCTCTCTCTTCAGGTAAGTATATTATTCCTTTATGTTAATTTCTCATATTTTTGCTGTTAATTTCTCTCTTCTTCCTTTAATTTCGTACCAAAATCTTGTTGATTTATGAAGAATAATCAGAGTTATGAATTTTTGAATTCAATAGTTACTATTCATTTCACTATTCAACCCATGATCCCATCTGCATTTATGATTTTTTTTAGCTTAAATATTTTATTTCTAACTTGCTTCTATGAAATGAAACCATAATCTAATGGTATTATTTATCTGATGAGAGAAAAACTTGAAAAAAAAAAAATTCATGCATCTAACATGCTCTTCTTTCTTGTTCTTGAAGAATATTGAATACCTTTGTTGAATTAATTTTGATCTCTTGTCTCCTGCTCTTAGGTGAGTGATTCTAACCTTTCTTATGAATTATAATGTGATTATTTGATTGTGATCCACTGATGTTTGTGTAAGTTGAAGAAAATGAGTATTTATGATTCTATAGCAAAGTTTGAGTTTGATTGGACTTGTTGACATAAATTTGGTTTCAATTTTAAAAAAGCTAGGTTTTATGTTTGTTTAAGCTTCTAAAGAGTGTTATGTTAAAACCTTAAGACTTGATGGAAGATGGGACCATGTTTCCCCTATTTTTCTGCTACTCTTCTTCATTTCCAGAACTCACAATTGAATGACCATATTTACACTAATCCTATGATTATGCTCGTAGAAACCGAGCTGCATTATGCCTTGTGATTTGAATTGGAAACTTAAGTAGTTTCTTGCAATTCAAATCAACCTTTCCTATCTTGTTTTTGGATTCCAATCATGATTCTAATCACATATTTATTTTGGACTTGTGGAAAGTTTGCAATTTTTGGTGAGCAAGCTCATAATTTGTACTAAACTACCTAAGTCGAATTGAACCTTTCTTATTTGATCCCCGTAATTTTAATTGTGATTCTACTAAAATTTCAACAATAATCATGCTCATAATTTTGATCGTATCTTCAGATTTAGACACTTTATTTAACTTAAATTCAATTTTCTCTTAAACAACTATCATTTCCTTGACCTAACCTCATGTAAATCCTAACCAATTTTGTGTATGATTGTCAATAAGTTCTAAATGAGTAAATTATAGGCTAATATCAATCAATATACTAATTGTATATATATCTATATTGAGGCTATAACAACAACCCTAATAGTTATGGTGATAATGTGACAAAGAATGTGTAATTATAATTGTGACAAAATGTGAATTATGTGACATAATTGTTATGAGATGTGATACTGTTTGAAACCTTGAAAATTTCCCATGAAACATAGGATGATGAATGATGATAAGGAGATGTGATTGATGTGATGAGATGGGGTATATGAATCGGATCTTGAATCTGTGCTTTCTGATATGGAGTGAGGGATAAAGCAGAACTTGGAAGGATAAGGCTGGTGATTGTGCGGGCTAAGGCTGGAAAGGAGTAACAAGGAAAATTTTGATTGTTATTATTTATTTTGCTTCTTACTTGAATTGTTATTATGAGAAATAATAAATGTGATATAATATAACTTGACAACATGATAATCGATTATGACAGCTTGAGGCTATATGAAAATTGTGGTTCTTTATAATGTGATAATGATAATGTGGTGTAATCCCATTTAGAGGCTAGTCTCTAGGACTTATGACTTGTTTATTAAGCATGGTATGAAATATGATTATATGGTTATGATGTACATATGTATTGTTATTGTTGAAAAATTCACAAGTTAGATATGGATTTATCTCACTGAGCCCTAGACTCACTCTTCTATAGATTATTTTTCATAATCTTAAGAATTTACAACTATTTCACCTTCCAAAAAATAAGGATGAACAACAACCCCATGGAAATCATTGCTGATGTCTTGACTACCACCATAGAAAGTCCCTTAAGAGTGTAGAAGATCAACATTCATTACATCATCATTTTAAATTTCTCTGGCTATGAGGTTTTACAAGAAGTTGAGATTATTCCCTTGGAACCCCCAAATGTTATTTTAATGATGGCCATGGGATGGTTTGACTCTTAGGGTTTCAACCATCTATATATATATATATTGCTAACCTTTTGAAAATCTGTAAATAGAATGGTCATAGAATATCCCAACAGCTTAGTTAATATAACCTATGCTTTGGTTTCATGACTGGACAAAGGTTAATCTAACTTTTTGGTTGTCTTTGCCCTTATGGAGATATGTGGGGTGGTGTAGGGTTTAACTCCTAGAGTTGGTTAATTATTAGTGTAAGTCTTTTGAAGGCTTGTAGAAAACTTGTTGAAACTAATGTTTAAACTGGCATGTGCATGTTGGACAATACCTTTGTACATAATAAAAATATAATTATATTCTAATGTGTTTATCTTTTTTTCTATAAGTTTATTATTTCTCAACCAACCAATTGACATTAAGTGAATGTGATTTGAAAGTATTGACTTAATTATAAGTAGAAAAGGATAAAAGAAATAGTAATAACAGGTTAGAAGCTGGTGATTATCAATCGGGGATTGATATTCTCACTAGTCATGGCCAGAGATTTGGGTCATGATATATTGTCATATTATTAAATTAGTTGTACACAAACAATTTGATTAAGAATTCAATTGATAAATTAATAAAAAAAATTATTTGACTATGTATTATAAAAAGTTCATTGAAGTATAATCAAATAAGAATATAATTGATAAATTAAAAAATTGTTTAACAGTTTAAGAGTCATAGATTTTAAAAATGGTTTAAACCTAAATAGTACAAATGAAATAATTTCAAAAATAATATGGTTCCTTGACCGAGATTGATGTTAAATGTAAAATTAAGTTTCGACGTTGTAATTTTTCTCATATTTATAGAAATATCATTGTGCCTATATATATACACGTCGGTTTACCTAGTATTTCATGTCTATTTAATGACATCGTTTTTGTATTTTATAATAGTAAGAGAAAATAGATTATGTTTTTAGGGAAATTAGTTATATTGCATATATAATGTAGATTTCAGGAAATGTGCATAGAAAGAATTATATTTTCTTGTATGTTATAGGTTTGTCTTAGGTAGTTAATTTAGGATATGATAATAATTTTTTTAAATGGAATTAGTTTTCTGTGAATAGTATATGTTGGCTGATAAGTGTTTCTTTACTCTACTTTCATTTTATGCATAAGTGTTAAAATTACTTTGATGTGTATAAGATTTCTACAGTCTGATTAGTCTCTAAATATGGACTATTAGATAGATCGATTAAGTTATGACTGATGATGATATGCATGGACATATATAAGCTTTGACTTTTAATTGATATAGGTAATCCTTGTAGGAGGTTCATCCTCTGTTCTAGGTTAATTTTGCTTTGTTTGTTTAAGATAAACCTTGATACATTGACATAAACAATCTTTGTGGGAAATTCACCCTTTATTTTAAGTTGATTTTGTTGTGTTGTTTGTGATAAATCTTGATAATGAATTGAAGTTTTACATTGAAGCAAGCAATCCTTTTAGAAGGTTCATCCTCTATTATAGGTTGAATTAAATTCAATATGGACAAAGTCGTACATATACTATCTGTGAATGTATGATAGGCTACTGCTAGGAGAAAGATGAATACACATATAAATTTATCATAGGAGTTAATGATTTATTGAATTTATTTAGTGATAGAATTTTTCTTAAGTGGATAGCAAATTAGAAGCCCATATGTCGAGTGTGAGAATAGGAAACATTTTACGTCAAATAAAGTGAAAACATCTCTAATGAATAGTTTAAAGCCAAACGGGTGATTTTATAAAAATAAATTTAATTTATTTCAATCTTATCAATTTCACTTTAATTGATTTCAATCATTTATTTATATTAGGTTAAATTAAGTTTGATTAATTTATAAATTATTTTTTTTATTTTCTTGCTATTTTTATTTTGGGATTTTTTTTAAGAAATAATGTTTACATTTTTTCTCAATTTATGTAATGGGAAACTCAACTTAAAAAAGATAATTTTTGCATAGACCAAAAATTGTGAGAAATATTTTTTAAAAAAAATTCCACAATTTTTGTTCGTGGGAAAGTTTTTTTTCTAAAAAAATTGAAAATACCTATGCACTTAGGAGAAAATCATAAAAAAATTTATTTCACGCATTTGTTTCCCATGACTCAAAAACCATAAAAAAAAAATTGTCGGAGTCCAAATTTTCTACAGTAAACCTTTGATTTCCCACAATTTTTTACCACAAAAAATCATTGATTTCTAGTGGTACATGTTAACATAGGAGGTGCTAACTGGCTAAATATACATTTATTCACGTTTATAATTCTTCATCAATTTAATAAATTTAATATTTATTGACTTTTTTACTTTTGTTTATCTCATGGGTAAACATATTCACAACTTTTTATTGGGAAAGGTAAAAAGGTCAAAGAAAGTAAATTACATATCGTCATCTCCAACTTATTAAAACAATAACAAGTCAACGAAAAATTCATATGGAAACCCTATGAACAACTAGATCAAAGATTAGAACATACATGAAGTCAACAAAACAAGTAAATTTATAGCAAAAGGGCCACATTTTCAATCTCTTTATTTTTCACGTTTCAAAAAGTGACATTCTTGCATCTAAAAATCATATTCATCTTATATATCCTTCAAAATAAAAATAAATAAATGTGAAATTAAATTTATAAAATTTTAAAATAAAAATATTATTTATAGAATCAATTATATAAACTAAAAGTGAAATCGGTTGCCTAATTGGATTCAGTCCCCTACCATATTTCACACAACGCTACTATAAGTCTCAAAGCAAAGAATAGTCCCATAGTCCCATATTTTCAATCAACATTGCTATAAGTCCTGAAGCAAATAATTGAATATTTGTTTCCAAACAATATTATCGTACATTTGATTAAAATTCAAGTCCAATCCATACGAATCATTAAAGAATACAACTTATCTTTTTATGTCAAAGACACAAATTCACATCTCAATTTTTGGGTATTTGTCATTTTTCTTTTTCAAATCTTTTTTTTTTGGGGGAATAATTACATGAATAGTATTTTTCTTTTTCGAACAGTTAAAAATATTATTTACGTTGCCTTTACATAGAACACAACTAGTAATTTTCTTTAGGCAGTGCCTTTTCTGTAGGCAAGAAAATTTATACAAAGTTTACTAGAGTTAAAGGTCCCTTGATCCCCTTGATTGGTCCTTGATCTAAAACTTAATTAATCTATTCCTCTGCCTGTGATTTTCCTTCTCTTTTTGTTTTTGTTTTTGTTTTTTTTTTTTTTTGCTGGAGTAGGATTGGGACCTTATCTCTATTACTAAAACAAGAGAACTTTACATAAAGACAATGCAATTATAACTTAATTTTGTTTTTGATTATTTTATAGAGAATTCAAATTTTTGAGAATTTGAGTATTTCCAATATTAGATCATTTATTTTTAAATCCACAAGCAAATGATAAAAAATAAGTGGAAACACCAATTTTAAAGAAATATATAATTAAATGATTTTGCTTGCTTTTCTTACCGTAAGAATCAGAGGGGAAAAAGTGTATATAGAAAATCTTCAAAGAAAGTGGAAAGTAATCACAAAAGAATCTACAAGTAGCCCATATATGATGAATAAAGCTAACCCACCATGACCATGAGTAACGTTCAACAATACATGCAAAAGATAGTAATAATAAAAGTGAAACTGACGTATAAAAGATTTATAGGGATAGGCTACATAGATTGCATGTTGTTAAAGGTGCCTTACTGTTTTCACGTCAAAGATACATCAATTTTCACATAATAAGTGAAGATATACGATTTAAAACTGTATAATCTTTTTTCTTTATAAGAATGGACATGACCTAATGTATTTTCATCCACGTATCTTTAGTTTTTTTCGGTTGATTACAGCAACATTTTAACTTCAATTTATTTGGTTTGCGTGTAACAATTGTGATTCTATCGGATGTAGTGGAAACTGGTGATTTAGAAAGCACTATCAAAATTAATACGTGAGCCACAGCCTTCTTCTATATAAACACGAGCTTTCTAAGGGAAGCCATTTCATTCTTCTAGCTAAAGAAACACAAATTGATTAAGGTTAGAGCTAAAAATATCATACATACAAAGATGAAAAATCAGATACAAAACTTGCTTGACAGAGTGAAGCCATTCGCAGCTGTTGTGTTCTTGCAGTTTGGATTTGCAGGAATGGATGTTCTATCAAAGGCTGCACTCAACAAAGGGATGAGTAATTACGTGCTTGTCGTTTATCGCCATGTTGTCGCCTTTGTTATCATCACTCCCTTCGCAGTCGTCCTGGACAAGTATCTCTCTCTCTCTCTCTCTCTCTCTCTATATATATATATATATATATATATATATATATATATGAATCAGATGTATATATGATGTTTTCATACGGTGTTGTTGCAGGAAAGTGAGGCCGAAGATGACATTATCAATTTTCATGAAGATAATGGCGCTTAGCATACTAGAGTAATTACTTTATTTGCGTGGCTGACATGTTATCCAATGTTTTTTGTTTTTTTTTTTTTATGACAATATTTTAACTTTGATGTAATTTAATTTGATTGGGTGCAGGCCAGTTATAGACCAAAATTTGTATTTTTTGGGAATGAAGTACACAACAGCAACGTTTGCAGCTGCAATGACCAATATTCTTCCTGCCATTACCTTCGTCATGGCTTGGATTATCAGGTGACCGATGCTTATTTTGTTCTCCTACATAAAAGTATTAAAATCTGATTTGTTAGCGAAGAAATCAGAGATACGTAAATCCTCTCCCCCCAAACAGACTTAATTAGTCCTATAATTCTATTGAAATTTGAGAGCAGAAATTTTTGTTTTATGGATAGTTATTTTTATACTAACAGCACATGAAATATTATCACGTTTTTTTTTTCTTTTTGTATTGTTATCTGTTTTATGGATTGATAGTTATATTTTTGCCAAGTTGAAAATATATAGGCAAACACAAGATTGTTTATAGGTTTAATTTACACATAAAAAAATAGCGACTTGTTTGGAAGTGTTTTTATTTTTTTATTTTTAAAAATTATTTTTGAAAACAATCCTAAGATGTTTTTAAAAATTATTTTTAAAATAATATTTTAGAATAAAATTTTTAAAACTATTTTTAAAAACAGACTTATCAAATAATTTTTTTATTTTATTTTTTTCAAAAATAAAAAATAATTTTTAAAAACTGTTTTCAAACAGATTTTAGATTTCTCTTTAACATAATAGACATATAATTAAAGAGAGAATAAATGAGATTTAAATTGTTATTTTATGTTTTTCCCATAGTATTAATGGTATAACGTGAGACAAGCGACAATGTTTTATAATTTGTTGGCATCGTTAGACCATCTATTGCATGCAACAAAAGTCATAAAAAAAAATTTGATTATAGCATGCTTTTGATTATAACAAAAAAAAAAAAGCAAATTACTTTCTAAATTTTAACAAAAACTAATAATACCAGCTATTTGTACTCACAAAGGACTAGAAATTTTTTCCTACGCGAGGGATTCAATTCATGACATGTTAGAAATAATTGATCTGCTTCTGCATAGGCTTGAGAAAGTTAGGATCAGAAGGTTACGCAGCCAAGCCAAGTTGGTGGGGACTCTGGCAACAGTTGTAGGAGCTATGGTCATGACACTGATGAAAGGGCCAGTGCTTGAGATTTTTGGGACACAAGGAACCAATATCAATCAACAGCACAATGGGACAAGTCTTCAACATTCAATAAAGGGATCCATAATGATCACTGTCGGCTGCTTTAGTTGGGCTTGTTTCATGATTCTCCAAGTGAGTTCTTAATTATTTGCCACTAACATAAAGAAATTTCATGTAGTTTTTGCTTCTTTTTTTAAATCATTATTTGCCACAAAGACCTAATTAATTTAACTCTGATGTTTTCAGGCAATTACCCTTGAAAGCTACCCAGCAGAACTATCTCTGACTTCATGGATATGCTTGTTGGGAACATTTGAAGGAGCTATTGTGGCTTTGGTTATGGAAAGGTCTAACTTTTCAGTTTGGGCTGTGGCTTGGGATACCAAACTGCTTGCTGTTGCCTACAGTGTAAGGTTATCTATCCCAAGCTTTTATAATAATATAATTCTTGTATATGGCCCACTAATTTTATATATGACACTCTGACCCATGAAAAATAAATTTCATTTTTATATCTCATGAATTAACACCAAAAGGATAGAGATCAAAACTATTTTAGTTCCCTCTAAATTAAATGTCTGCAGGGCATAGTCTGCTCAGGACTGGCTTATTACATCCAAGGAGTAGTGATGAAAGCTAGAGGTCCAGTTTTTGTGACGGCGTTTAATCCTCTCTGCATGGTGATTGTGGCTATCATGGGATCCTTGATTCTGGCTGAGCAAATCTTCCTTGGAAGGTAATTTTGAAAAGAGGCTACAACCAGATCTCACACCTAAAGATTTCAGAAATAATTTTTTCATTAAAAAAAAAAGGAAATAATCAGTGAATTCATCCTTAAATGATTCAACCAACATCAAGTTAGTAGAAAGTTTATATATATATATATATATATATATATATCATATTCAAAAACTACATCAAATTAATCTTAATTTAAAGGAGTTCTATATTAATTAATGTAATTAGAACGGTTAAAACTAATTTGATGTCTACTAATCTTTTGACGAAGAATTTGGTAGTTTACTCTTGGAAGGAAAAAAAAAACGGAAATATCTGATCAAATTTTACAGGGTGATCGGTGCTATTGTCATTGTTCTGGGCCTGTACCTTGTGATGTGGGGTAAAAGCAAAGACTACGACTCACCAACTCTAATCACCAAGTAGCAAATATCGCCAGCTACAATAATTGCAGACGAGGGCAAGACAGAAAAGGAAAATTCAAATCTCGAAGTCATCACTATCACCAATTTTGGACCAGGAATCATGGTTAGAGATGAAAAGTATAGGGAACAATATCAAATGCAATTACTGTAAAAATTTCCCATGTCTTGAAGCATTCCAACTATAATGCACCCTAAAATTTCTATAAAATAAAATCAGCTAAATCAAGTAGGTTTTTAGTAGTTTGATCCTTCAATAATTATGTACACGAGTAGATATTTTGAGTGTAACCGTAAGATATTTGAATAAGGTAAGAAGAAGACAACCTGAAAAGAGATGTGGTAACTTAATATATATACATCAGATGATTGCAAAGTTAAATGAAAGAATTATTGAAATGGATTCCCACATCTTTTATCAAACTTCCAGATGACAACATAAATTTTAAAAAGTGTATAAAATTCAAATGTTTCACTTTCCTTCCATTTTTTTTTCAACATTGGAAAAATGAGAAATAGCTCGACAGATTTATCCAATACTTGACACTATTGGACAGATGGTCGAGTTTGTATGCAACACTGCTTAATTGTCAGGAAGCATAACATTAAAGAAATATAACCGTAAGATATTTGAATAAAACAAGAAGAAGTCAACATGAAAAGAGATATAGCAACTTAATATATATAAATCAGATGATTGCAAAGTTGAATGAAAGAATTATTAAAATGGATTCCCACATCTTTTATCAAACCTTCAAATGGCAACATAAATTTAAAAAAGTGTATAAAACTCAAATGTTTCACTTTTCTTGTATTTTTTTTTTTCAACATGGGAAAAATGGGAAATAACTCGATAGATTTATCCAATACTTGGCACTATTGCACAGATGATTGAATTTGTATGCAGCACTGCTTAGTTGTCAAGAAGCATAACATTAAATTTACTGGCCACATGCTGTCATTATACATCAAAGGAACAATAAATATGTTCCTTTTGCTTTGCAGAGTTCTATCTATTTTCACCAGGGAAACTTTTCCTCACAACACAAAAAAGATTCAAACACTCGGGTCAGAGTTGATAAGCAGTCAGCAAAATGTATCGTAATGATATTCCAGTGCACCAAAAAGAACCATCCTATATATCACAACTAAATCATGATCATTTATGAATATGACAATTGCTTCACTTCATCCTGTCCATATATGCGCCGCAGTTCACGTGTTGCAGCTGAAAAGGATTCTGTAATGGAGGAAAAATACCTAACGTGAGAAGAGATTATGATGACAAGCAATGGAGACATCAAACTATAAGCAAGTCTATACTGAAGCAAAACCAAAACAAGATAAATTAATCACCTTTCCAAATGTGGAAGGATTTCTCATTGATAGGTGAACCAGTTATTGTTCGAATAACCTCAAATAACAGATTTTGTGGAGTGCTCCTGAGCTCCTGGACAATCCCATATATAGTCTTTCCATTCTCAAAGTAAATGTGATTATTTGGGTGTTTTGTCTTGCAGCCAGCATGTCGCTCAAACTCATATGCATTAATAACCTGAAAAACAAAAGTATCAGTAAAATTACATGGCTTAAAAAAAACTCCTAAGATCACAGAACTTAACAAACTTACCTTGGAATAATTACATGACTGGCAGCTGCATAAATATCCAGAACTTTTTATAACGCCCCGAAGTTCCTTCTAACAATCATAGAAAGAACCAGACATGTCATCAAAGATAAGCTACCATGAAAGGTGAACGCATGAGTACTAAAATTTACCTCCTGAGACCAGGCCATATACTTCACAGGGACTCCATCCAGCATACCAGTGGACAACAAGCTTCTGACATTTGAAGGAAAGTTGTTCGAACTGACCTTCTTAGACATTTTAGACTCCTCTTTTGTCTTGGAAACAGTTTCAGTTCCAGATAACGGTGTTAGTACCCTACCTTGAAGCAAATCAGAATTGCGTCTAACCAAATCTTTCCCATTTGCAGTGTCTGACTTCTTTGCTGGTTGATGGCCCATAAACAGTTCATAGCTGGATAGGAGGCTGCTGGAGGGCATGGTATCATAATCATCACAGGCACCAAAAGAAATGATAGTGCTCTCTCCTTTGTTATAAGAACGAGCACTATCATATTCTTTCGTGCTATCTTCTCTGTTATTATATATGTGGCCTCTAGACATAAAGTTTGCATCTGCCTTGTTATAGGCTTGAGGTATAGATATCATGTTACTACATTCCTCGCCGAATGCTTGATTCATCAATATTGTTCTACAACTCTCATTGTAGGTTTGACCTACAAGGAAAATGTCATCTCCCTTGTTATAGGACTGACCTGATGACATGAACTTGTCATCCGTCCTAACATAACCGTCATCCACAGATATGATATTCTCAGCCTCTTTGTTACAGGCAGGACTCATTGATATGGAATCATGGGCCACCTTGCTGTATGCATGAGGGTTTGAAAGAGGGTGATTAACTCCCCTCTTGTATGGATGACTTGTTGAAACAGGCATGACATTCGCAGATTCCTTCACCTCACTAACTTTAACTTTTCTAATACCACCATAATTAAAACCTGATCGAGGATCTTCTAATGAATGGGATTTAGATAAACCAAATGATGAATCACTCCCATAGAGATCCATGCTATCCTGTCTTCCCACATTCAGCTTATCTATACTAACTGATGGAAGGTTTCTGTTATCATAATTCATAGTCTTTGTTGTAACATCTGGGTCAAATAATTGTTCAGTAGAATGACCACTAAATGAGTGAAAACTAGAGGAATTTCCCATTGAAGAACCATTGGAGCTGAACATTCCAGTTGATAAACTGTTGTTTGGAACCTCTACTGCCTGTTTCTTATTGGGAAGTAGATCCACTTCAGGGCCATCCATGAACCATTGATGAGGACGCTTAGACTCCATTTTAGAGGAAATGTCATAAGTCATGTCACCATCATTCAAACAACCAGTACTTTTTCCCATCCAAAATCCCTGATTATGGAACGACTGAGACCAAAAAATGAAAAAAAAAATGGAAGTCCTAAGAAAGATAGCTTCAGAAAAAATTTTAAAGGGAAATGCCGACTGTATATGTGGATTAGATATATTAAGCTATAAACAATATGCACGACGCAACTCATAACCGAACTTCAGAACAACTAAGCAAGAGAGAATGCCACCAGAAACATACCATTCTCCTTCTCACCGCAAGTTCTTGCTCTAATGGAAATACTACAACCAAAAAAAAGAGCATTTCATTGACTGTAAAGTTCTCAAGAAGTTTAGATATTAGACTAAACACTAACAACCACACACAAAAATCAACTTTTAAGCAGAAAAATGGATACTTTTACATTTCTATATACTCTGATTAACTAGGAAAATATATAAATGACGGTCCAATAAGACACCAATATCCTAATCTGTAATTTCGAGTCAGACTAACGAAATGCAAAAGCAGCACGCCATTGAGTTGCATGTGTAAATTTGAAAAAAAAAACAGAAAACAACAGCCACATTGTCATCGTTTTTTTCCTTTTCATCTGAGTTCTAGCATTGTCCTCCATTTGTTGGTAAGCAGAAATACAGTCAACAGAGAGGCAAATATTTTAACCCTATGCCTCCAATCTCGATAAACCAAGGATCTAAATAATACATACCCTCACGACCTCACTGAATGAGGATCAATGAATTTTCCGGCAGCGGAAACGGCCGTAAAACATGCCGGATATTGTACGGATGTTGTTTCGTCGCGCGATCTAACAAAACAAGCAGCGGAGTTAGATTTCGCGAGTTTTGTTGAGGACTAAGATAGACGAGGGTGGGGCGCACGATCGCAGTGTGGGACGCCATCTGCAACGTACACGTGGATATAACATGGTGTCCACGTTGAAGTTCAGCTTGCCATTTGGCAATCGGTCAAAACTTTGAAGACTACCTTTGTCACACGTGGCGTACTACGATAGGTGAAGATGCTTAGGGTGATGCAGTTGGTTGAAAAACATGGAGAAGTGAGATGGATATTACAATATATGTTGGATTTTAGGTATGTCAATGGATTGGTGTATTCTTTTTTTTTTTTTATTTATTCCTCTTTTATATCTTTACAAAATACCATGACAACTAAATAGTTTTGGTTGAAGTTTTTTTAACTTCTTCTAACTGCTTGTGAGTGCCATTCAAATACAATAACATTCACAATTAAATAATTATTTATTATAAAAGTTTGAAAACAACTAATTCAGTGTTAAATAAGCAGGCTTTGATGCAACTAGGCACAATGAACTTAGTCAGCAATTGACCACAATGACAGAGTCTCCACCAGAGTTATTCTTGTGCAATTTCAAAGGAAATTGTTTAAAAAAATCTCAAATAGAAGTTAGCACTTTTATGATTCAAACTATTTTGAAAATGAGATTAAAATTAGCTTTAGTTTCTGTCAAATTGAGGAAGAACATAAATTGTATGTATTGTGCATTTGTTTTTTATTAAAAATTTGATAAAAAAAATGTTTAAGTGAAAAAGATATTAACAATAGAAAGTACACAGACAAATCTTAATACTTGAAATTACAAATGAATTAAATGAAATTAGACAAAATCATATGAATAAAATGCGACTTAGCCTTAAGTATTCAATCCGAAGCAAAGCAATTACAGAAAATTTTCATATATTTAATTAAAATAATAATGATAACAAAACTGATAGCAGGCCTAAAAGGCCGTCGACCTTTATATTTACAGTTCCACTTCAATCAGTCTTTTCTCTTCCCCTCGACCTTAATCAAAAAGCTAATTAAGCTTCAATTAAAAATTAAATTTGCTTTCTGAAAGGCAACAGGCATTGTGTTTACACCAATGCTTCACTGTACTTGCTTCTGTTTTACTCCTCAGCTTGTCTCCTTCACCATTTCCAACCCATTCTAATCATTGTTACGTCATTTTTCTATCCATATATTTACAAAACCCACAACCACATTCCCAAAACTCTAGCCGTGCCACAAGCAACCACGCCAAGCCTCCCATGTGAGGAATCTCTTAAATCCAGCAATGCTAGTCACCCACTCACTTTCACATATTTTACAAAATTCGATTCAAACTGAATTTATGTATTCACTGACGTTAGTGAGTGAAAGTGAATGTAACTGGCATTGCTCGTGTGAACTCATGATGAGCATCATTAACCATTATGGAACACCGCAACCTGCGGCTTCTCGGCTGTCGTGTAAGTTTTGACAGCCATAAGATTTGCAGTACCGTGGGTTTGTGGCTACGGTCTACCTGGGAGCTGTGTCTGTGGCCTTGTTGTTGGGAACAAGAGCTCCTCAGCCTGCACTTTGGCTGCAGAAGTTGATGACAAGGCAGCGTTTGTCAAGGATTTCGAATGGCAGGAGATAGCTGAGCCAGCCGTGCCTATGTTGGTATCATCAGCGTTTGTGAGCTTCTTGTTGCTTCTCATATCAACTAGTACAGAGAATAGTGAATAGACAGGCCTGTGGTCTGAGAATTTAGATTCTCCTCTCAAATACCACATTTGTTTCATACCATCGCCTTTCCATAGAATTCGATCGCACCTGTTTTCAAGCCCACCCAAAAAAGTTCACGAGTCAGTACAGATAATTAGGAAGAAATTAAATGATATTTGCACATTTAAATCTTTATAATTATACATATTACATAATTTGATTCGAATAGACGGATATGTCTGTTTACTTTAGAGTATTTACTACATTATATAAAAATTCTTAGATACATATTATGCATTACATAAAATCAATTATAAACTTTTAAACAATGATAACACAAAAATAACTCAGATCTCTTAACACTAACTCATTTATAATAAATTTAACTAATTTCATATAATACATGATGTATATGGAAGAATTTTTCGTATCATATGTAAAAATACAAGAGATGATGTCTAGAAATATCATTAATCATTGTGAAAACATGACTAGTACAGTAATAATCCAAATCTCAGTTCTCACTGGTGGAGATCTATATCCAAAGAATGGCAGCTAATGAATAAACTAGAGAGCAACTTGGGCTCATTTATTTTAGCATGAGACTAAAAAATCAAGGCCGGTTTGATAAGGTGACAGAAAACAAATGCTTGATGAAGATGGACAGGCTTCATTTAATTTCAGGTAAGATCCATGTAATTTTTCAATTAAAATTAATGGACGCTTCATGTGGTTTATATGGGAAACGATGAGATCTTGGATATTTAATCCTCAACTATGCCTTATAATATTTCAAGGATTCTTTTGTCACACTCATGACCACCATGGATTAAATGATAAAACAAAGGCCAATGATAACATTCACATGCCAATTTTTAATGCTCACGCTTGCAGTTGACCAATTCATTATTAAGCAAATATAAAACAAACCAATCACAGGCGAGACTCATTTCAGACGTAATAGCATCAACCTTACATCCAAATGCAAATTGCCATTATTAATACTAACCCAACATGAAGATGCTTTCAACCAAATCAAAAGAAAAAATAATCTTTCCTCTAATGTATATCCTTGTATCCACTATTTTGTAAGACCCATAAAAATATTAATAATTTTCAAATTTTAAATATTAAAAAATCTCATAAATAACTCTTTCTTTCATTATTTGAAAGAGATAATACCTGAAATATATACGCAAGAATTTATCATAAAAAACATGGGCATGCATTATGGCATTTCTTTAATCAATTTGTCCTTCACTGGCACAGTTTAGATTCAACTGGGGATAACTTAAAGAGCCAGACGCAAGCATAAAGCGTAAACAAATGAAATGAAACATACAAAAACGAACGGCAAGAATGCAAATAAACGATAGTATCAAGTCAAAGCAACCTTGGCAGGCAACAAAGGAATCTTACCAAGCAGGTGTCCTCCGTTTCTCCTTAGACTTTGAGGTTTGGACAACGTAGTCGTCAGAATTGGCCAAGTATTTGTATGTAGGAGCAAACTGAATTCTTCCTTCCTTCCAACCATCAAATACTCGACCAGCTCTTTGTTCTACCCTTAACTGGCAAGCAAGACCGATACAACATGAGAACAAAAGCCAAGCCATGAAGAACATGCTACGTATACGTAAGAAACAAACAAACACAAACAAAAACAAAAAGAACCCACGTTTTTAGGGTACTATGTTATTTACCTGATCCTTCTCTAAGAGTGCCTGCCAGTCATTTTTCTTTAGTAGCTCATGTGTATCACCAAAACCAGCAGCAAGCCGATAATTTAAATCCCCAAGCCAAATGATCTGACTGAAGATAAAAGAATAAAGAAATTGAAGGGCCAATCAGAAATTAAAACAGAAAGAAACAGCTAACAGAAGTAGTAGATTAGTATACTGAACAAAGGTTTTCGGACGTACTCATGTTCCAATATGCTTTCAGGAGGTAGTGGACGACCAGAAGCTTTAAATGAGTGAGAGAATTTAGTTTTCTTTAAAATTTCTGAGACATCAAAGTTTCTCCGGACCTCATCACCATCTTTCTCTCCAGACGTTAAGTGTGTACAAACGAAGCAGAATGTTGTGTTGTACAATGTCATGCTGATTGATATTGAACCCTGAAAACAAACAAACAAAACAATAAAACAATAAGCAATCACACCACTCTGTCTATAGCAATTCCTTATCAATTCCTCATCATTTCAATCAAAATACAATCTAAGTTAAACTAATCAGTTTTAATGCCATGTATGCATGCAAGTGCTGTAAAGAAAGAGAATTTCTTATATACTCAAATTATAATACATGTTCTTCCTTTCACACAATAAATACAGTTGACAATTGTCACAAAACTGACAATTAGACAATAAAGTTGACAATTGCCTTTGGGATGGAGTAAAAACATGTATTATAGTCGAAGCTTACAAGAACTTCATAGAAAGAATAAGAACAACCAACCTTATTTCCAAGATAGCCCATAATGCCTCTGCCAACGCAGGAAAACCTTAAATTGCTAATGTGATGGTAAAGATCGGCTCGTACCCACACGCACAAGAAGATTCCAACCATTTGCTTGCTTGCCGCTAGGCAATAGCGTTGCTGCTGAGGATTTGGGCTGCATCGCCTTCTTCCGTTCTTAAAGAGCGATGTAGGAAAGCTTTCTTCGCCAGAACTTGAATTTGAGTTTAAGTTAAAAAGGTTGCCATATTCTTCATTCTCGAACTCGTCCTCTGAAGACTTGTAGTCTGAGAAACTTAGCCTGGAAGACTTCAGGTTTCCCGGGTGGTTTTCTGGTTCAAGGTGGTTGTGGTAACACTCTGAATTTTGATGGTGGTCAAAGTTATTGCTGCTCAAAGCTTGACGAATAAGGGTTAGCCACTTGGAGGCTGGCCCACTGTCCTCTGGTCCCAGCACGTTCCCTGCATTTAGAGGGACAACCTCTTGGAACCTATCAAGATACAATGCGTGCAACAAACTCAGGCGGCTGAAGACAAATCCTGAATTTTTCAAATTTCAGCAATGCCCAATGGAGAATGGGGGGATATTATTAATTGGGATAGGCCTAGCTATGTAGAAATTTTATTAGAAAAAAAAAAATAGTTTATGTGAAATTGTAATGTCTATAGTTACAAATACAATTACGTAATATTTTATTAGAAATTTTATCCGGATATTGTTACTTCATATAATAATAAATGAAATTAGAAAAAAATATTATGAAAGTTTTATTTCACTCATTTATATGTGTTTGGATTGATCTATGTATATGCCTACTTTTACTTTGTGTTTTCTTGCAAATGTTTCTCTTGCAGAAAATGATACATCCACAACTTTCTCTGAAAGTGAGTGTGCAAATCCTCTCATCTCAACATATAACAAATTTTATAGTGAAAACAAATTAAAAAAATATATGAGAACATATAAATATTGACTGTGAGCAATGGACACGAAAATATCTTTACTTTTCGGTATCATTACTCGTTATCTTCAATGAGATGGGCATAACTTCAATAATTATTGTGAGTAAAACGTGAAAAAGAAAGAGTGCATAAAGGTTTTTTCAATTAAAAAATATAAATTCAAGCTTTTTTTACATGAATTTTGTATACTTCCTAATAGACGCAGATTTAATTATAAATATAAAAGATTATGAATAACAAATATAAGTGGTAGATGTAAACAAAAAATTATTAAAAAAAAAATAAGGGGCCGTCTGGAAGAAAATAGGTTAGGTTGCTATTGAAGAGTGAGAGTTTAATTATGAGCGCAGAGATGGGTAGTGGTTAACATTGAAGCCAATCCCTTCAAGTCAGGAAACATTGGTCCAAAATGAAAGCTGAGAAGAGATAAATTACCCAATAACGTAGATGTCAGCGGCAGAAGGAGATTTCAGCCAATCCTTCAACTTCAACCCTTCACTGGGCGACTTTCCTCCCACATTCCATGTCCCCACCAACATCCTGGTACACCAATTTTACACATCAATATTAATTCTTAGCCAATAAATCTCTGGAACCAATTTGCTTAAACTATGGTGCAATTTTTACCTAAGGTTGAGCCTATCTGTGACAGCCGGTGCCTCCTTCTCAAATATTGCAGGTTTTATTCCATTTGAAGATTCCATCAACCACCCCTCTTTGACAATAAAGCCCATCATCAAGATTTCAGCAATAAAAATAGAAACTAAATGAACAATTTTTAAATGATTTTAATACAATATTAACCCATCCCTTTTCAAAATCTGAACAATTCCATAACTTTACAATTCTATCTTTGAATTGTAAAACTAATATTATGATACTAAACAAATCAGTTTTTTTTTAAAAAAAAAAAGCATACCGCTAATGAAGTCACAGGTTTGTTCAGAAAAATTCTAATATGGTTAAGCAAAAAAAAAAAGATTGTGTTACTTAGAAAAAGACAAAAATTTAAATAAAGATGTAAGTGTCTTGTATAGTAAAAAAATTGGATTTTATATTTTAATTTTTTTATGTCTTTCTTTATCATCTTAGAGGTAAAAACTTCTTTTACTTGATGTACATTTTAGAATTTCTCTGCCGCTGGGTTCGGCAAAATCAACAGGCAAGCTATTAACTGCACACGTGGCACATTCATTACAAAGGGGCTACATGGGACTCAAAGGGCCCCCAGGCGATTTTCCGGTTTCCTCTTTAGCGTAGTCTCAAAACTCGCTGCCTTTTGTTCTTTCCCATGTCTAATCGGATTATTCATGGCGTCCGATCAGACGGCTCAGAACGCATGACAGCCTATGTAGCTGACTGGCTGTACCAGAAATTTACTGCACCACTGCAACAGCACATCATAATTACCTGAGTTATCGTCCGGCACGACGAGGTAACAGTCTTGGTCTGAACAGCTCCTCCTTCTCACCGTGGTCGTATTATTATTCCCTGACTCCAACGTTAACAATCACAAAAGCTATTTTCAATCTCAAACCGAAACATTAAATCGAAACGATATACAAAGAATTGAAGTTTATTTACCTATTGCAGAGTAATCTGAATCAAACTCGTATCGTCCACTCTTAAAATTCAACCACTTTCTCGCAACCAGTTTCGGCCATGAAGTCTGTTACCCGAAAAGGAAAAAATGAAACAAATTTTCGGGAAATACTATATAAAATTGAGGAACTGCAAGATATTTAGTACAGACCTTGGATATCTTCCTCGGTTCTGTTCTCATTTTTCCAGCTTCAGATCAATATAATCTGATGAAAAAAATAAATAACAATTGCTGATCAGAATATGCTATCTTGCAATGAAGGTGGCCCGCGTTTATAAGATGATAATTGTCCGTATCTCTCACTGGATTATTTTATGATGAAATTAGAAATTTTTTTAATTTATTGGAGAAAGCCTGAAGAAAAAGAAAAACGGGTGCTTCGGTAAATCAAACGATATTTTATTGTGCAGTTTTTATATTAGTGTGAAGCATTATTCAACGGCAATATAAAAGACCTAGTTGCAGGGGAAACGGAGACAGATTCTGAGTAAGGAATGCAGACAGAAAAAATAATATTGTGAATATTGAGTTTATAATATAAGAGAGAGAGAGAGGGGGGGGCCTGGTTCATCCTTCTTTCTGTACAAGCTCGGGTTTTGCACTTTACAGAGAGGAAGACAGAGTAGACGGATGAGCGAATTAAACAACCAAAAAGTTGTGTTGGTTCTTTATTTTTTGTTCGTTATTATTTGAAAAAAAAAAAACACCTTAAAGCAAAAATGAGATCTCAATCAACCTCAGTTCAAAAGTTGCACTTTTTATGACTTTATACACAAAAAAGACGCTCATCAAAGCATTATATGCAGATGAACTGGTATGGTATATTAAAAAACTACATCAGAAATCAGAATCAACAAGATCAGAGCAAATCAACTTGACCCAGAATCAGATCACACAAAAAAAAAAGTTTTTAAAGTCGAAAAAATTAAGGATAATCAGAATGAAACAAGAGCCTCGGAATCTCGAGGTTTTGATGACAAAAGGAAAATAACAAAAACAGGGGAAGCAGAGCTGACATACAAGCCAAGTCGATGCAGAACAAAACACAAATAGAACATTTGAAAAGCATGTGGGTCAACGACATTGCTAGTGAGAGAGTGATGTATGACAGATTTTATAAGGAAATAACGGCCAAAAAATGAAGGTTAAGTTTTCAATCATACTGTAGAGATCCTCCATGTAATAGATGTAAGCACTTACGGGAATAGACAAAAATGGAGATGTGAAGTTTTCAGAGATAATGATCGGAAAGAGGAAGTAGGGATGAAATGACTCTTTGGAATCCCAGATTTCATGCTCTCTTTTCCTTTTTCGTTTGTTGTCAAGAGAGAACACTGACAGATGGGCGCTTGGTTCTATAGCTTGCTCCTTTGCTTTTACTGGTTGGTGGAGGTGGAGAAAGAAAGAAAGCAGAGGAGCTTCGAGGGCGTTCCTCGGAAAAGTCAAAAGGCTTATTTGATTGTCAAATTTATAGGTGAATTAAGAGTTTGAGAGCCAGGGGGAGAGACAACTGGACTAGATTCAATGGGCACACCTCTGATTTTCATTGGTTGAGATCATATATATATATATATATATATATATTATACACTGCGATAATACAATACTCTTTGATGGAGAATATAAAATTTAGAGTGGAATTCAGCTTTTTTACGAGAATGTTGAGATGAAAAATGAGAAATAAAAGTGGGAATAATAAAATTATATTTCTTAAACATTTTTAAAGACTTTTTTATATATAAATTTAATAAGTATCTTGACATAAAAATCATGGAAACAAGGATGACCTTTTATAAATTGACCATCAATTCAAGTCTTCAAGAGGAGTTGGATCCCACCAAATTTTTAATTGGGAGGATAAATTTAAGAGAGTTAGTATATAATTTTTTTTATTAAATTCATCATTTAACACAAAATTTTTTTTATATTTATCTCTCTCTTAAACTTGTCTGTTTATTTTCTTTAAGCATACGTGGGAAGGAGTGAGGAGAAAGAGTAAAAGATTTAAGGGAGGACTATGAAGTCAAATTTTATTCCCTTTATTTTTTATTTTTTAAAAAAGTTGGTTGTTTCTTTTTATCTATAGGTTTTATTATTTTTTAATTTTATCTCTATTATTTTAATAAATACTTAACTAATTTACATATCAATCATTTTTTATAAAAAACAAATTGATAAAATATAACCCTTTTCTCATAAAATTAAAGTTATTTATTGGACTCTTTAATTCTTGTATACAGATAAGAGAGAGAGAGAGAGAGTATGTGTTTGGTTAGGTTTTGAGGGAGATTTGGTAATAATAATTTTTCTTTACATGGAGAGATTAATTTTGTGACGGGAGAATATGCTCTTATACATGAAATTTGATTTTTTTTTTCTTCTTTCAAGAGTGATGAATAAAAAGATTTTTTTTTCATTTAAGAATTATCATTTTTTATAAATAATAAATTAATAGAATATAAATCTTTTATTTTAAAATTAAAATTATTTATTAGATTGTTTAATTATTATGCACAGATAAAAAAAGAATGAAGAGAATATGTGTTTGGAGAGAGTAATTTTTGTAATGGGAGAATATCCTCTTATACATGAAATTTGAATTTTTTTTTCTTCTTTCGAGAGTGATGAATAAAAATATATATTTTTTTCATTTAACATTGATTGGGTTAGTGTTATTTATAAAAAAAAAAAAATTAAATCAACATCTCTATTTACAATGAACACTATAAATGAATGCACAATCAAAATATATGATATTTTATGTTTGCTACCATTTTTTACAATGGAAGCTATGACGTCTGGTAAATTATGCGAATTTTTTTATCATTGGCTCATTTGTAGTGATATTTTTTTCTGATAGATATGTTGTGAGCTTAATTATCTCTTCTATACAATGTAATAGGAACATTGTTAGAAGAAAAATATTCAAATCCATTAAAAAAACTTTTAAATAATAAATTTAAAATTATGTCAAAAGATTTGTCCAAAAAATTATTTTTTAGAACATAAATAAAAGGGTCATAAGAGAATTGCTTTTTGACAAAATAAAAAGAGCTATAGATTGAATATTATTTTTAAAAAATTATTAAATTACTATTGATGAACTAATCATTTAGGTTGTTGCAACTATCTTAATTTGTAGAAACCAAACAACAAATGCCTATGTTTTTGTTATTATTTTCAAATTTTAATTTGAAATTTGATAGAATAAATTATATTTGAAGGCTTTTTTTTTTGTTTTTTGATCAAATCTCAAAAGATATCAATATAATTTATTAGGTAATACAATTATTTAATCATCAATGATAAAAAAAAATCCATTAAATTTGTCTTTTTTTGAAAAAAAATATATAAATATATCTATATGGCGGTGTTTGTTTATCGCTCTTAAAAAATATTTTCAATAAAGTAAATTACATTGGAAGATGACTTTCTGTAATTTCATCAAAACTGTCAATGTGATTTTTTAAATAATTCCATTAAAAATATATAATGAAAATATTTACTCTAAATAAATACTTTATTCGAAAAATAGAAAAAAAAACATTGTTTGACGACCATTCTCCTCAAGGCGAGACACATCGGTCATTTCCGATAAGTAAGCCAAATATGTTACCGCGGTTAAAGGTCACAAGAAACCATTTCGAGTCATCGCCGTACGCTTAATTGCTCGGTACCGTACCACTTTCACAGCAGACAGATTTGCACATTGGGTAAGGCCATTTTTCACTCTCCCTTCTCAGTTCCCAGAGTCTCAATCACCGAATTTCAGAGAGAATAAAACCAGCTGCTCATTCTGCGAAAGAGAATTTTTACTGTGCAACATGTGAGGTTTCATGTAATTTTACTTTAAAATTTATTATTTTATTATATTTTTATAAAAACTGATAAAAGAATATTTCTATGTATAATTCTAAAAAAAATTTAAACTTTTAAGAGATTGAATATTTTTATTATTAAATTTTTTCTTTTATATTGATATTTCTATTTTTTAATTTATTTTAATTTAAAATTTAAAAAAATAATTCAATAATTAAAACATTTGATCCATTGTCTTTACATATTACCCTTTTTCTAACCTACTTCTGGGCTTCAGGATTGTGAACTGAGAATGGGAATGATAGTTTATTCAACTCATGGCAGCTAAAATTTTCTTTCTTTTTAGGTGTATCAGCTAAAATGCTAACAATGTTGACTTTTTGTCACAAATTTGACATTTATTTTCTCATATCATCTCCTAATTATATAATATATGGTTTGTCAATTGTCATTTTCTATTTATTATTGCCTTATTTAAGTTATTTTGCAGAAGTTGCTTAAATTAATTAGACCAATATGATTGACTTATTGTATTCATGTCACTTAATCATATGAAGTTATAGCTAAAAAATACAAAAAAATTCTTAATGGTTGGCATGCGAAGCAATTCAAGCAAATTTGTCTTCCTTCAGATTGCGTAGTGACCGAAGGCATAAGAATTTTGCACAAAATCAGTTGAGGAGTCTTTTCTCGTGCTTCTTAGGTTGGCAAAAGAGTCTGCGAAAGTCAGTGTAAAGATTTTACGTTATTAATTAATAATATTGTGATATGTGATTAAAAAAATAAAAATAATTAAGATTTTTTATTAATAATAAAAAATTTAATAAATTTTTGGAGTGACATAATAAGTGATGGTATATTTATACCATTTTAATTCATTTTATTTATGATTCCTATTTTAATTACATTTGTTTCATTATGAAATTCATCAAATCTATTAAGAATTTTATTAAAATTCATTTCATTTTACTTAAAATATATGCTCTATCATATACTTCACTTTTATTTTAATATATCATTAAAATCTATTTTTTTATCATAATATTATTAAAATTTATTTTTTAATTAAATTTTATACATTTCTCAATATATTTTAAATAAAAAATTTATTTATAAATAAATTGAAAACATTATTTTTGATATAATTTTCAAATAATAAAATTCTGTTATAAATGAAATGAAACAAATTCTATTAAAATAAAATGAAATTAATTCTAGAAAAAATGATTTCAAACGAAGCATTAATTTCTATTGTTAATCAAATAAATTTGAACTCTTTTTTTGAAAAGTTTATAAATGAATTTATTTTTAAAAAATTTTATTTTTGTATGAATAAAATAATTTAAGAATCTAATTATATTAGTAATTTTTTATTTTTAAAAATATATGTTTATGTTTTTTATTTTTTTAAAAGATAAAAAAATGGGTATAAATTCAAAATATAAAAATAAAAAAATAATAAATTTGAATATATATTTTTAAAAATAAAAGAATAACAAAAAAATTAAATTTTGAAGGAAAGGAAATATAAATTGTACATAAATGAACAAAGAGTTTCTGAAAGACCATATACGTTACTTTTTAATGATGCCATTTCCTTAAAATGAAGAAAATCGTCTATAAATCCAATCGTTGCATTCATGTACGTAATTGTCGTCAGCCCCTTGATTGGTAGAAGGGAAAAGATTAGAGGGAAGAAAATGAGTAAAACGTTGGTTGAGAGAAAAGAAAATGAGGGAAAAGAAAAAGAATGAAAAAAGGAAGTTTATTAATTGATTGAGAGGAGTACAAGAGAAAAGAAAAAAGAAATAAAAAAATTTATATTATGATAATAATAAAATAATAAAAAAAAATTAATAAATAAATTATTTTTATTTTCGAAAACATTAATTTAAATTTAATAATAAATAAGCATTTTTATATCAAATTTTTTTAACCAAATAAATAAATTTTTTTAACCTCTAAATCATAAGTAATTATATTTTTGAAAAAAAAGTCA